>PJEM01016811.1:0-24388 GCA_004023845.1 Helogale parvula | reverse complement strand
AGAGAGAGAGAGAAAGAGAGAGAATTTTAAGTAGCCTCCACACTCAGCACCAAGCCCAACATGGGGCTTGATCCCATGACCCAGGGGTCATGACCTGAGCTGAAATCAAGAGCCAGACTCTCAACCAACTGAGCCACCCAGACACCCCTGACACCCTTGTTACAGTACTATATTCACTGCCCTCATTCTTTTTGATGTGTTCCTCTCTTTTGCTGCTTTTAATTTAGCATTTCACATTATTCCATTGTTTCCTCTCTTAAAATATCGATTATGTTGCTCTTACTTTTCCAGTGGTTGTCCTTGAGTTTGCAATACACACGTATAATAAATTCAAATAATATCATACCTTTTCAAAGGTACTGCAAGTACCTTATAATGAGTATTTCCAACCCATTCTTCCTGTCCATTATAACATCATTATTATTAATTTCATTTACCCATAGTCTATAATCACCCAATACTTTGCTGTTATTGTTTTAAACAAACTGTGATCCATCATATCAAAAAATAATAAAATAATTCTCTAAGAAAAGTCTCCTCTGCTGTCTTTGGGGTTCCCTAGAGACTTCTTTGGTAAGTCTGAGCCATCACTTTTTTCAGTTATAGTTACCTGTTACTACGCAGGCCCCCTACTGATACACTGGTAAGATGTGAGAAGAGAAGCAGCATTCTACGACCCTGTGATTAGTTCTCAGTCTTTAAGTTAGGTCGTAAGAAATTCTTATTAGATAGTCATAATGTAGATAAGTGTATCAATCTTTCCTTAATGAACTGTCATTACTTTGTTTTGTAATTGAGAAATGCTTATGCTATATTTTTCCTAATAGTTTTAACTTTTTTTTACATTTATGTAGTTGATATAGATTTCTGAAATTTATTTTTTGTGAGGAATTATATAGTTAATTTTATTATTCTTTTGCCTTGCAAAAAGATAATTTTTCCAGCATCATTTATGTAATTCATAACTTCTTTATCTGTAATATCACATCCAACACACACCAAGTTCCCAGATGCACTTGGGAGCGCTAATTATCTTACAGTGTTCATTTATTTAGTTTTCTATCCCTCTGCCAATAACACTTGTCTTAATTATTAGAGAATCTCAATAATTATTTACTATTTGTTAAGACAATTTCTGCTTCCTTATACATTTTTTTAGAATTGTCTTGGTTCTTTGAGAGTCCTGCACTTTTCACCTTTTTTCAACTTTTTTTTAAGTTTATTTATTTATTTTGAGAGACAGCCTGTGTGTTTGTGAGCAGGGGAGGGACACAGAAGGAAAGAAAGATTCCCAAGCAGGCTCCAAGCTGTCAGCATGGAGCCTGATGTGGGGCTCAATCCCACAAACCATGAGATCATGACCTGAGCCGAAATCAAGAATCAGACACACTCAACTGAATGAGCCACTCAGGTGCCCTTTCCTCTTAATTTTTAACTCCACTTTCTAGTTTCATAAAAATAATCTGTTAGAATTTATATTGGAATAATTCTAAATTTATAGATTAATTTCAAGAAGAACTGACACTTGCAAATATCATGTCTTTCCTTGTTTAATTTCTAATCCTGCTAAATACTTCTATGTAATGTAGCTTTATCTTTTCCTATAAAATTTAGTAAAAGATTTGGAAGAGAAAGTTATATTGTGGTTCTGAAACTAGATTTCTAACAATATAAAACCCATTATTCTTCAGTCACAGAATTTTTGTATGAGGTAATTAATATATGCTATAAAATACTGTGAAGTTATTTGTGAGTATTAAGTTTGAAACATGGGCAACTATGTCCTGTACAGCCTATTCCAAATATAGTTGGCCTGACTGAGGTCTGTTTTTACACACACAGCTTGAAAGTTCCACCAATGTATGTGTGACTTCAGTCTTTCCAGACCATCTGGTGAAACCCTGCCACTTAACAGATCTAATACCTGGGATTTCACAACTCCTTGTTTGGGATAAATCACTATAGCTCTAGAACCTCAGTTTTATATGACAAATATACCTCCAGGGTGAAAAATCACTGATGCTTTTTAAAAATCCTTGTATATAACAACCCTAGGATACCAGGCAAATGAAGAAAAGAGACAAAATGAGAGAAGTCTTATTTGGAGAAAAGGAAGAGAGATTATGATGTTTCTACTTAGAAAAAACTGCACTGGATGGGGGTAAATGTGGGATGGGCAGGATGCACAAAATAAAGGAACAGCACGATGCAGGGTTCGCTGTCCTGGTGAAAGGTGGGTGCATGGCAAAGTGCAGAGAGTGATTCAGAAAGGAAAGACTGAACAGCAGCAAAGCAGGATTAGTCCCTTTTAATATCGGTTACGAACCGTGCCCTGATCTGCTACAGTAGATGACACTCTGGGCAGACGGGCAAGGTCTATGCATCTGTGGCTTGGGCAAGCTTCGTGAGGTGAGGGATTTGGGAGAAGTGCGTTGCAAGCTTGGGAGGAAAGAAGGTGGAAGAGAGGTTCCCAGTACATTCTTTCGCCCAGATTGTAGAAATATACCTTTCTGCATCTATTAAAACCTTACTTGCCATGTAGTTAGTATGGACATTCAGGAAGCTTTACAATTACGAATGGGGCATTAAGTAGGTGGACTGGCAACTCCACCACACGAATTGGAATGTGACACTGGCCTTAGCACTTCCACTCTCAAAAATATGTGCTGGGAATTTTAATCTCCGCACGTCATCAGAATTGATTTCTAATGCTGGCACAAAATCCATTTCTGACTTAGGTGAGCATGAAGAAACCAGAGCAGTCGTTTTGTCCTGACAGTAAGTGTCTGAACCTTATCCCCCTAGTGTTGGGCTCACCGCGAAGCCCGCTGGATCTCCCCTAAGCGGAATCAATGACCAGGGAAGGAGAAACTTGACGTCTGGGCGGCAGGCCCTGAGGTGTGTAACGCAGCGTCCGTTGGCAGGCGGTACGTCCCGTCTCCTGAAGCTGCATCCTCAACACGGCATCGCGGGCCACGCTGAGATTTCTATCCCTTCATCCCGCTGTGTGTTCACCTTTCACAAGCACTTCCTGATGTTGCAAACATGTGTTCCTATCAACTATAATAAAGTTACTGCAAAACGTACATCAACTTTACCTCCACTAGAAACATTTCATCTCCTCTTAGGGACAGCAGTGAAGAAACGGTCTTTTCCTGGCTCACAGGCAAATGTTCTCCTCTCAGCTTTTGCTGACAACTTAGGTCTGAGGGAGAAGAAGGCCCCCAGGAGCGGGGATGAGGGGAAAACACCTGTAGCGCGGTCCCAGTCCCGTGGAGTTCCCCGTGGAGCGCTTGTTTTCTCTTACTCTCCGGGCAGGGGCCCTGAACACCTTCATCGCCCTTCTTTCCAACCCCTCGTGCATTCCAGAACGTTTGTTTCCATCCACACTTCCTAGGAAAGGAGTTGCTGCTGCCTGTCTGATTGCAAGATCCGTGTCAGGAGCAGGAAGCGCCGAGGGGCTACGATACTGGAAAGCAAGTCTCCTGAGGTTCTTTGTTGTTACAGTGAATTGGATTGTAATTTGCTGTGCCTTAGGCACCGGGCTGTGTCCTAGATCTCACTTCATTTGAAAATTTTCATCTTCCAGGGTAACTTTACACCATTTTAGACAAGTGAATTAATTCAGATGAGTTGAATGCATCAAAAACAAGGACAGTTCTTTATCATGCCCAAACATCATGCCAAGCACTGAACATACATTACATAATTGCACCTGCACACAGTTTTGTGAAGAGGAGATTTATGGCTACCACTTGAAAATGACAAATGCAAAAAGTGAAGGTACAGATGTTATAAAACTTACCCAAGGTCACACAGTTGGAGAACTGGGAGCTAGAATTTGAACCCAAGGTATGACTCTAGAAGCTGTGCCCCTACCCTCCAGTGAACAATGACCATATGTGTTCATCTTATACACTGTCATAGAATTTTTCAAAGCTTCTAATACAGTATTAACTAACTGAAATATTTCAGAAGACAATTCATTCATTCTTTCTACAGGCATTTATTTGGTTACTCTTGGCCAGGTGCTGCTCTGGTCACAGGAGATACAGCCACAAATAAAATAAAAGAAAAAATAAGGCTTTTGCAGTGCTGATGATTATATTATTTTGGACAGATGAAAAAAATAATAAGTACCTCAGTTTACCTTGTGTGCATCAGTGAAATGTTTTCATGAATCAATAAGTCATCCGGATACTGCAACTTTGGGCTACAAAAATCAGTGCTTTAATCATTACTTTTCATTGTTATTATAACAAGAATGGTGTCTTTTTCAAGTGAGCATCCCTCTGAGCACATGGGCTTGATATCTAGCCTCTAATGCCTCCTAAAAATGCTTTCTTGAATGATATATTATTATAGACTTCAAAAATTATGTATGAGACTTCTGCGGAAGATGGCAGAGTAGGAGGACCCTCTAGATAACAGTCACATCAGTATAAATAACCCAGAAAATGACTCAAAGACTGACAGAACAAACTCTCCACAGCTAAATGTAGAGAACGGAACATATCAAAGAGAGTAGGAAGTGCAGAAATGTGGTTTGGAGCTAAAAAAAAAAACCCGTGGGAAGGGCACTGCAGGTGTGAAGAGGGGATAGAAACAGGCTCTCACACCAGAAGTATCCATGGGGAAGAAGAATCCTTAAAAATACCTGGTTCTGAAAACCAGAGGGGCCAAATGTCATCAGTTCTTATGTAAGGATGCAGGTCTGAATCAAACTGACTCCATGACAGGCTTCAAGTTTTCCCTCGGACCTTGGAGGCCTAAGTGTCAGTTTCCCAGAATCATTAGACAATAAAAGGGGACAGATTGCTCAACCAGGGACCACTCTAGGAACACCCAATCAGAAGCGGCCAGCTAAAATGCTTAACATTCCTAAGGGCAGGCCTAGAGATAGAAGCTATAGATAATCACTTATTGCTTAAGGCTAGTTCCACCCTCCATGAGGGTCCTGGGTCCACTCTGTAATTGGTTAATGTTGTGATTGGGTCCCGCCAAAAGTAAGGAACACTCTGAGCAATGTGGATGGTTAAAGTTACTGCCATTGATGTTATGCGATAATGATTGGATCACTGTACCTGGGTCACAATTTCCTGTAACTCCCCCTTCCCAAACCCCATAAAAACCCTGCTCAGCCCTTGTTGGGGCTCTCAGCATGGATCCACTGCATTGGTGGAGTCTGTGAGCCCGAGCTCGAGCCCGTAATGATAATAAAGCCCTTTGCTTTTGCATGTGTGACTCGGTCTCCCCGGTGGTCTCTGGTTTTGGGGGATGATATAGTGATCTGGGAATAACACTTACAATCAGTGTGGCTTAAAATCTGGACCCTTAAAATCAGTGGGCTTGGCTCTAGGACACCAGGGAGAGCAAGAGAAAACAAAGTCCCTTCCCTTAAAGAGATACCACAAGGAACAGCCCTGTTGTGATAAAGCATAGAGGCAGTAGTTTGAAAAACACCTGGGGTATATAGGGAGATTGGTTTACTAATCTCGCACATGCTAAAAGGCAGGGATCATGGGAGACTTCTCCAGAAACAAGGAGCTGGTTAGTGTCATGCCACCAGCATAAACACAGAACCAACTCTGTGCCAACACTCCCACCTAACTTGCTAAGAGCAGGTCACATCCCCACATTCCAGCTAAAATGTCACCTCCTGCCTCACCACCTCACACAGCAGACCCCTGTAGATCATGCTAACACCTCGGGTCCCACCCCATGCTTCTTCGAATCTGACCCCTCTAACCCAGCTTGCTTTGGTCTCTGAAACTGCAGGTCCCCTCCAGAGAGGACCAGTGGCAAACCTTACTAGCACCACACACCTCACTCCTGCATTCTTCTGCAGTTCCATGTTACTGCATCTCTGGCAAATGCCTGCTCTTACCCAACTCAAGCCTAAGGTGGCCACAGACTGACCAACAAACAACAAAGGGACCAAACCCTGCTTGCTCATAACAGGCAAAGAGAACCCTTGTAGATGAGTGGGCTGAACATAAAAGTTCAGCCACAACAGTAGGGCACACACAGCACACATTGGAGATACCATTCAAGGGCTAGGTTCTAGTAAACAGGGGACATTACACTACAGGGCATTACAGGACCTCTTCTTCATAAGGCTACTACTTTCAAGAGCAGGTGACATAGTTGACTTTCCTAACACATAGAAACAGACACAGACAGTTATACAAAATGAGGAAAGAGAGGAATATGTCCCAAATGTTTAAAAAACAGGGAAAAAATCACAAGAGACCTAAACAAATTAGAGATAAGTAATACGCCTGACACAGAATTTAAAGTAATGGTCATAAAGATATTCAGTGTACTTGAGAAAAGAGTGCAGGACCTCAGTAAGACCCTTTACAAAGAGAAAAAAAACATAAAAAAGAACCAGTCAGAGATGAAGAACTCAATAAATGAAATTAAAAATACATTAGAGGTAGTAAAGAACAGACTAGAGGAAGTAGAAGGGCAGATCAATGACTTGGAGAACAGAGTAATAAAAAACAATCAAGCTAAAGAGGACAGAGAGAAAAATATAATAAAAAAATGAAAACAGACTTAGAAAACTCAGTGGTACCATGAAGCATAATAACAATTGCATTATGGGGATCCTAGGAGAAGAAAGCAAAAATGAGGCAGAAAATTTTTTTGAAGAAATAGGAACTGAAAACTTCCTGAATCTGGGGAAGAAAACAGAAATCTAGATCCAAGAGGCACAGACAGCCCCCAACTAAATCAATCCAAGGAAGTCCACACCTAAACACAGAGTAATTAAAATGGGAAAAAGCAGTGATTAACAGAAAAATTTTAAAGCAGAAAGAGAAAAGAAAGCAGCTACATAAAAGGGAAACCACATAAGGCTATCAATCATTGGATTTTTCAGGAAAAACATTGCAGGCTAGAAAGGAGTGGCATGATATATTCAGGGTGCTGAAAGAGAAAAAAACCTACAGCAAAGAAAACCTAATCAGCAAGCCTATCACTTAGAATAGAAGGAAGATAAAGAGTTTCCCAGACAAACAAAAGTTAAATAAATTCCTGACCACTAAACCAACCCTACAAGAAATGTTAAAGGAGACTGAGTGAAAAGGAAAGACCATACATAAGCATCAGTAAGAAAAGTAGGAAACACAAAGCATTAAAAACATGTATTATCTGTAAAAATCACGCAAGGGACTCACAAAATAAAAGGATACAAAGTATGACACCATATACCTAAAGCATGTGAAGGACAGGGGTGGACAAGAGTAAAAAGTGGGTTTGAACTTAAGTGAGTATCAGCTTAATGTAGACCACTATACGCATAACATGTTATATACAAACTTAATGGTATCCACAAATCAAAAACCAGAAAAGATATGTAAAATATAAAGAGAAAGGAATCCAAGTATATCACTAAAGAAACCCAGCAACCCATGAAAGAAGGAAGAGAAGAAGAGAACTATAAAAACAACCACAAAATAAATATAAAATGGCAACACACATAACTATCAATAATTACTTTGGGAGCACCTGGATGGCTCAGTCAGTAAAGCATATGACTATTAATCACAATTTGAGTCCCAAGCTGGGGATAGAGTTTACTTACTAAACTAAACTAATTTTTAAAAGAATTACTTTGAATGAAAATGGATTAAACTCTCAAATCTAAAGACATAGGGTAACAAAATAGATGCAAAAGCAAGACCCACTTGTATGCTGCCTACAAGACTCATTTTAAACCTAAAGACACATGCTAGGTGGAAAACCATTTGCCATGCAAATGGATATGAAAAGAAAGCCAAGGTAGTATTACATATATCAGACAAAATAGACTTTAAAACAAGAGATGAAGAAGGGCATTATATAATTATAAAGGGAGCAATCCAACAAATAGACCTAACAATCATATATATTTATGCATCCAATACGGGAGCACCCAAATACATAAAACAGCTAATAACAAACATAAAGGAAGTAGCACATAGTAATATAATAATAGTAAGGGATTTTAACACCCCACTTACATCAATGGGTACATTATCCAAAATGGATATCAACAAGGAAACAGTGTCCTTAAATGATACATTGGACCAGATGGATCTAACAAATATATTGAGAATATTCTATCCCAAAACAGCAGAATATACATTCTTCTCAAGTGCACATGGAACAGTTTCCAGAAGAGATCATATATTAGGCCATAAAACAAGTCTCAAGAATTTCAAAAAGATCCAAGTCATATATATCATGCTGTGCTTCAGGCCACAACATTATGAAACTAGAATTCAACCATAAGAACAAATCCAGAAAGAACACAAATACATGGAAGTAAAATAACTTGCTACTAAACAATGAATGTGTCAACCAAGAAATCAAAAATGAAATAAAAAAATAGGAGAGTCAAATGATAACGAAAACACAACAGTTCAAAATATTCAAGATGCAGCAAAAGCTGTTCTAAGAGGGAAGGTTATAGCAATACAGGCCTAAATCAAGAAGCAAGATAAATCTTAAGTAAACAATCTAAATTTACACCTAAAGGAGCTAGAAAAGTAAGAATACACAAAAACCAAAACCAGCGGGAGAAAGGAAATAATAAAGATTAAAGGAGAAATAAATGAAATAGGAATGAAATAAAACAATAGAACAGATCAATGAATCCAGGAGTTCATCCTATTAAAATAACAAAATTGATAAACCTTTAGTTAGATTCATCAAAAGTAAAAAAAAAAGACAACTTAAATAAACAAAATCAGAAATGAAAGAGAAGAAATAACAATTGACACCACAGAAATACAAAGGATTATATGAAAATATGAAAAACTACATGGTAATAAATTGTACAATCTAAAAAAAATGGATAAAATCCTAGAAATATATAACCCTCCAAAACTGAAATAAGGAAAAGTAGAAAAGTTAAACAGACTGATTACCAGCAAGGAAATTTAATTGGCAATGAAAAAAACTCCCAACAAACAAAGTCCATGAGAGACCAGACTGTTTCACAGATGAATTCTATCAATTTCTTTTTTTTTTTTCCTGAGAGACAGAAAGAGACAGTGAGAGCAAGGGAGGGTCAGAGAGAGAGGGAGATACAGAATCTGAAGCAGGATCCTGGCTCTGAGCTAGCTGTCAGCACAGAGCCCAACACAGGGCTTGAACCCATGAACTGTAAGATCATGACCTGAGCTGAAGCCGGATGCTTAACCGACTGAGCCACCCAGGCGCCCCAAAACCCTGTTTTTTTAATTTATTTTGAGAGAGAGAGAGAGCGTGTGTGTGTGTGTGCACACGCATGCGGGAGAGAGGCAGAGGAGAGAGAATCGCTAGCAGACTCCATGCTGTCAGCGCAGAGCCCCAACACAGGACTTGATCCACAAACCATGAGATTATGGCCTGAGTGGTAAATCAAGAGTCAGACAATTAACCGACTGAGCCACTCAGGCATCTCTATAGCAAATTTAAAAATAAATTCTAATGAGTATATACACATGTATATATAAAAGAATATTATTCAACCATAAAAAGAATGAAATTTTAAAAAGGATGAAATCTTACAATTTGCAACAACATGGATGGATCTAGAGAGTATGATACTAAGAGAAACAAGCCACCAGAGGAATACAAATATCATATGATTTCACTTACAAGTTGAATAAAAAACAATACAGCAAACAAAGAAAAAAGAGACAAACCAAAAATCACACTCTAAACTATAGAGAATAAATGGTTATCAGAGAGGAGGTGGGTGGAGGGGGATGGGTGAAACAGGTGAAGGAGATTATGAGTAATCTTGATGATGTATGATGTACTCAGTATGATGAGCACTGAGTAATGTATACGATTGTTGAATCACATATTGTACACCTGAAACTAATACAATACTGCATGTTAACTATACTTGAATTCTTTAAAAAGCCAACAGAAATCTCTCTGGTGGTGATTTTTTTCCATTAAATTGACAAGGAATTTTTTAAAAGATTTTTCTGTTATGTTCTGGGCCTTTTTTTAAAGAAGGCAATTTATTCTTCTGAGTAATGCAGACTGTGCATAATTCTTAATAATGGACCATGTGTACATCACCTGGGTGGCTCAGTCCATTAAGCAGCTGCTTCTTGATTTTGGCTCAGGTCATGATCTCACGGTTGGTGAGTTTGAGCCCCATGGTGGCTCTGTGCTGACAGCATGGAGCCTGCTTGGAATTCTCTGTCTCCTTCACTCTCTGCCCCTCTCTTGCTCACTCTGTCTGTCTCAAAAATAAATAAATAAACATTTAAAATATAAATAAATAAATAAATATGGCTGTACATTTAAAAAAAATAAAGGACCATGTGTTTTTGAGTAGTTTTACAGCCAACCTTGATCACAAATATGGAATTTCAAAGCAGTGCAATTTATAAATAAATGCTGGATTAACAGAACCTTGCAAATACTTTTTATCACCTAAAAATACTCCAATTTTAACTTATCAGTGAAAAAACTAACAGTAAGCATTAATGCAGTACTTTGGGGTTTTGCTTTACCATCTAAAATCTTTTTCCATTTCTCTGCAACACTTATTTATTGAGTGTTATTAGTCTTCTCTTCATTGAACCGGAAAATTCCCACAAGGAGAGAAATGACTTTTCCATCGTTTCTTTCCATTTTATATTTTAGATATTTTGAAAGGTAGTACCGTTATCTGTTGTCATCAAATAAGAAAAGACTATGGTGGGGCATCTGGGTGGCTCAGTCAGTTAAGCACCCAACTTGAGCTCAGGTTATCATCTCACAGCCCATGACTTCAAGCCCTGCATCAGGCTGTCTGCTGTCAGCACAAATCCTTCTTCGGATCTTCTGTTACCCTCTTTCTCTGTCCCTCCTCTACTTGTTCTCTCTCTGTCTCTCAAAATAAATGAAAAACCTTTAAAAAAAAAAAAAAAGACTGTAGTTACACACTGGACACACTGCATGCCAGTCACTGTCAGTCGGGGACACAATGTCAGAACTGAGTTGTCAAGGAAGGCAGGTGGGAAGACATGCCCAGACAAAGGCAGGCTGGCTCCACCTCTTCACGGCAGGTGTTGGGGGCGAGGGGGCAGAAACGTGGACATGAGAACAGTCTCAGCTTTTAAAGATGTAGACTTTTGGAGCTGGAAGACAGCTGGAGACGGGTATGCCTTCCTAAGGAAATAGGATGCTTTTGCTTGCCTTCTCATAAAGGTGGAAGTTGGAGTGAAGGTAGGACTAGAATCTAGACAGCCTGAAGCAGGTCAGCCTGAAGCCAGTCAGCTCATACATTCATTCTTCTCTTTATGCGATGAGCTTGCTTAGGGGTAGCAGATAAGTAGTCATAGTCCTCGTACCAAAGAAGCCTATTGTCCTGATAAGATGGCCAGTCTATTTTGGGGTGAGGAAGTGTCAGAGCAAATGCTAGGAAGTGAAAGTGGGGGGAGCGACTAAGTACCTGGGATGGGAGTGCCCTGGAAAGAGAAGGTCCTGGAAAGGATCCTAACAACTGGACCCAGCCAGCCCTGTACTATGTCCTGTACTGATTCATCACACACACACACACACACACACACACACACACACACACACACAGTAACTTGTTTTACTCACAGCTAAATGAATGTTACAGTTTTCATCACAAGAAATCAATGTGATCAGGAATATACAGAGGAAAAATAAAACCTGTGTGCCCTCAAACAATCATGGCTGCAGAGTTTCTCAGTTCTCTTGAAATATACAGCCCAGAGAGATAAAATATCTTTTATTAATAAAACTGGGGGAAATTTACCAAAATCATTTTTCTTTTTTTCTTTTTTGAAATTTTTAAAAATTTTGAGAGAGAGAGAGAGATTGATTGATTGACTGATTGAGAGCAAGCGGGGTAGGTGTAGAAAGAGAGGGAGACATAGAATCTGAACTAGGCTCCAGGCTCTAAGCTGTTAGCACAGAGTCCAATGTGGGGCCTAAACCCATGAACTGTAAGATCATGACCTGAGCTGAAGTCAGATGCTTAACCAACTGAGTCACCCAGGCACCCCAAAAACATTTCTCACATTCAGAAAACCTGGCTTTTCTATCACAACACTGAACCTAAAATGATATGGTCTGGGGCTCAGATACAAGGGTTTGAAACCCACAACAACAAATCCTGCCTTCTTCTGGGATGTTCTGGAATGTCTGAGGTTGGTCACATCTACATTCAGTTTACCCCTCCAATGTATTGACACAATTCCAGTAGAAATCACCAGATGGGCTTGAGTAATATTAGGATACCAGAGTTCTCAAAAACATTGTGTTAGCTATTAATTATCAATATTAATATTATATTATAATTAATGTGATTAATATTATTTATATAATATTATAAATATTAATTATATTCCCCCTCCACCTTTTAACTTCTATTAGAAGTGCTTTCAAGTGCCACGAATTTACTACTCAAAAGCATATAATGTTTCCCAGAAAATCTTATGGGCACAAGGATATTTAAGTATTTTCTAAAATTTAATAGAGATGAAAAATTCATAAACTGGACCAAGGTCCCTAAGTAAATACATGTTTAATCTAGCTATGTCTGGCCTCTTAGCAAACCACTATAATTTTAATTTTAATTTTAATTTTAAATGCTATTTAATGAATATAAATATGTCTTTGTTAATATCCTAGGCCCCTACCATAATTTAAACAGGGAAACTTTTGCCCAGATGTAAACCCATACCTATGTGGTCAAATAATCTATAAGAAAGGAGGCAAGGATATATAATGTGGAAAAGAATGTTTTCAATAAATGATACTGGGAAAACTGGACACCTACATGCAAAAGAATGAAACTGAACCACTTTCTTACACCATACACAAAAGTAAAGCTCAAAATGGATTAAAGACTTAAATGTGACACCTGAAACCATAAAACTCCTAAAAGAACACTGGCAGTAATCTCTTAGACATTGGCTTTAGCAATATATTTATGAAGATGTCTCCTCAGGCAAGAGAAACAAAAGCAAAAATAAACAATTGGAACTATACCAAACTGAAAAGCTTTTGCATAGCAAGGGAAACGATCAACAATACAGAAAGACAACCTACTGAATCGGAGAAGATATTTGCAAACAATCTATCAAATAAGGTGTGAATATCCAAGACAAATAAAAAACATACACAACTAAACACTAAAAAAACAAACAATTCTATTAAAAAATAGGCAGAGGAGTTGAATAGACAGTTTTCCAAAGAAGACATGCAGATGGCCAACAGACACATGAAAAGATGCTCCATGTCACTGATAATCAAAGAAATGCAAATCAAAACCACAATGAGATATCACCTCACATCTGTCAGAATAGTTAGAATCTAAAAGACTAAAAGAAATACCAAGTGTTGGAAAGGATGTGGAGAAAAGGGAACCTTTATGCATTGTTGGCAGGAATGTAAACCAGTGGAACCACTAAGGAAAACAGTATGGAAGTTCCTCAAAAAATTAAAAATAGAAAAACCACATGATCCAGTGTTCCACTATTAGGTATTTACCACCCCCCCCAAAAACAAAAAGTAATTCAAAAAGATATGTACATCCCTATGTTTATTATAACACTATTTACAATAGCCAAGGTATGGAAGAAACACATGTGTTCACTGACTGATGAATGGATAAAGAAAATGTACATCTACAATGGAATATTATTCAGCCACAAAAAATGACATCTTGCCATTTGTGACAACATGGATGAACCTAGAGGCTATTATGCTAAATGAAATAAATCAGATGTAGAAAGACAAATACCATATGATTTCACTTACATGTAGAATATAAAAAATAAAAGAAAGGAATAAACAAACAAAAAATCTGGACTCTTAAATACAGGGAACTAACTGGTGGTTGCCAGAGGGGAGGTAGGTAAGGGGATGAGCAAAATAGCTGAAAGGGATTAAGGAGTATGAACTTCAGTTATAAAAAAAATTAGGGGCACCGGGGTGGCTCAGTCAGTTGCGCGTCCGGCTTCAGCTCAGGTTATGATCTCACAGTTCGTGGGTTCGAGCCTCTCATCGGGCTCTGTGCTGACAGCTGGCTCGGAGCCTGGAGCCTGCTTCAGATTCTGTATCTCCCTCTCTCTCTCACCCTCCCTGCTCACGCTGTCTCTCTCTCTCTCTCAAAAATAAATAAAACATTAAAAAAAATTAAATCAGGGCACCTGGGTGGCTTGGTTGATTAAGCATCCAATTCTTGATTTGACTCAGGTCATGATCTCATGGTTTGTGAGACTGAGCCCTGTACTGGCCTCTGCAATGACAGCATGAAGCCTGGGTAGGATTCTCTCTCTCTTCTCTCTCTCTGTCCCCTCCATCCACTGGCATATGTGCATGTGTACTATCTCCCTCTCTCTTTCCTTTAAAATAAATAAATAAATATTTTTTTAAAAAACTAAGTCACAGAGATGAAAAGTACAGCATAGGGAATACAGTCAATAATATTGTAATTATATTGTATGATGTCAGATGTGATGGTGAACACTGAGTAATATATAGAATAATGGAATCACTATGTTGTACACCTGAAACAAATACAGTACTGTCAATTATACTTCAATAATATATAAAATAAAATAAAATCCACAGAAGACCTTCCTTTCCTTATGCTGAAACCATTAGTAGAAAAATTCTGATAGAAAAGTAAACCAGAATGCAGTGAGGTCAGGAACCACTTAGGCCGTAACCTTCAGATCTTCTGGAATGTTCAAAATAAGCACTGATTTAGGGGTGTCCGTGACAGGCATGGGAAGCACTGGGGTGACAGTGGTGGGGTGACCGCTCCTCTCTCCAAGCCTATGTTCTTATGTCCATCCCTATGGGAATCCCCTTCATACCCAATCCCTCTGAAATTCAGTGTCTCTTTTTATTTGATTCCAGATTGGAGCATCTGTTGCTTCTCAGCATAACCCATGGTACAAATGAACTATTATTGTCTCAGGCAACTGAGATTTTGGAACTGTTTCTTTGTGGAACACAAACTAGTCTATCCTGACTAATTCAAGCACTTTTCATGGGCAAGCAATACATTAATGAAACTAGAATTCAAGATAAGGGAGGTTGGATTGGAAATCTAATCGAGGCTATAGATTTCTTGAGGTGATTCTTTCCAATTTTGTCACTTTCTCTTTTACCTGTCTTAAACTATAATAGGTTTAATTACTACAGACATTGATTTGGCCAATCTGTAATAGGATATAGAAAGATTCTGATCTTCCCTCTCTAGGTCACTGCCCCGGATATCAAACAGACTGCAATTCTCTGTGAAGATTCCTATAGTGTTATTTCTGACAGGTTCTCAAGAGTCTGTCAGAATGTAATCCATGGACTCATTCCAGGCATTCATGTCACAAAATTTCCTAACAAAACTGACACTGATTAGCAGACTTGTCTGCAGTTGGAGAAAGGGTCCAGAACTAGAAGCAAATGAACTAAATGATTTTGTTTTACTCTTGCCTTTGTGAGTAGAAAGTGTGACAGATGCACTCACCTACTTGATAGGGAAGGATTCCGGACCTACTGGTCTTCCCATCTGAAATTCTTCCTCAAACTGGAAATATACTCATTAAGAGTAGAAAGTTGTTTTCTTTAAGGAAACAGCAGAGCCCTTGTTCCAGTAGGTTTCTGAGCCCCAGCACAGCAAGGTACACGGGTTTGTAGGTAGGACCGTCGTAGCACAGAGTCCTAAAGTGGGTTTTACTCTCAACAGTCACATCGGTATTTGATTGCCCATATCTGGTCTAAACTGGTTTCTGGTTCTCTGTGATTAGTGTTAGATCCGCACACTATTTTCTCAATAGTTATATCATCCCTTTTTATCTACCTAAATTTATACTCCTGACACTCTAAAATGTAAAAGAAGTTGCCTGACATTCAGTTTAACAATGGTGATTTCTTATGCTCCATAATGGGTGTGATCGTAGAAATTAAGTTGGTAGATCCATGAGATATAATTTGTTGAATAAACCTGTAGTGTCATTTCTGCCTGTGATTGGCAAAAAAACCCCAATGGATTCAATGTAAATAAAACATTTTATTTCTTTCAAACAACTCCTCCTTTTGTAATTACTGACTTAGTGGGAATTTCTTCCTCCCAGGTAAATGTCAGTTTCTAACTATAGCCAACCTCCCCTGCACACGTACAAAGCTCCCTGCATAGAACCTCTACAATATCTTCCAGAACTATTCCTCCTTCTTTAAAGGTCATTCTCCCCTGCTGAACTGTAAGATTTCAAAGACAGGCCATTACTTACATGCTTCAGTGTCTCCAGACCCTAGACCAAGGCCTGTGAATGAAGAGTTTCTCAGTTCACCTTTGCTGCTACTCTCTCCTGCTACACATCTTCAGCCATATCATGATGCTAAAATTTGCAAAGTAGAGCTCAAATAATGAAACTCTATTGGTTAAAAACACTCATTGCTACTCTGTTGTTTAACAAATAGGTGAAGACTCAACATACCTGGGTGGCTCAGTCAGTTAAGCTTCAGACTCTGGATTTCAGCTCAGGTCATGACCTCATGGTCATGAGATGGAGTCCTGAGTCACTTCCATGCTAATCATGGAGCCTGCTTAAGATTCTTTCCCTTTGGCCTCCCCCTGCACTCATTCTCTCTCAAAAAAAAAACAAAAATAGGTGAAGACTCCTTAGCCTGATATTCAAAAGCCTTCTCAATCTGCATAAATTCCAAAATATTTCCCAAATCACTGATCCAGAAAACGTACAGCAAAGTTCAACTCTACTACCTGCTTTTCTCCATATATCAGTGTCTCACCTGTGCTTTGGTCATATTTCCTCTATGTCAAATAGTTTGCCCCTTTTTCTTCATCTTCAAGCTCCATCTTTGTGCATTCTATAATATGGTTACTATATTCCTCCAATCCTCATTCAGCAGGCCTGGGCATTATGTGTAGCAGATGACATACAGAAATAGAAGGAAAAACATTCTGGTGGATAGACAGATGTGTAAACTCTTAGAATACAGTGTACGTTGGTACCTCAAGGGATATGCACCTACCCTAGGCAAGAGAGAACACTAAAAATGCACCTGTGGAGGCTATAATATCAAAACTTAAAGTTAGCTAGAAAAGTGAATAAGGTAAGAACATTGTAAGCAAAAAAGAGCAGGCAGTAGCAAGCTTTGAGGATCTTGGTGTGGATAGAACAACTGAGGCAGTGCATGTAATTCCAACAATTTGTCTGCCTGGGAATTTCCAGAGTGTCTCACCAAGTCTTTTACAGATATACCACTTGTTGCCCTATATTATAGTCATTAACACGCTTATCTGATCTTCATTACTGGATAAGAAAATGATAACCATGCCCAATTAATATTTTTTTCCTAACAGATACTTAAAAATGACTTCCATTTACATAGTACATGATTGATATGTTTGTTGAATGGATAAATAATTTTAGATTGAATTGCCATAGATTATCACTTTGGGAGAGTTTGAATTGTTAATATTTGGTTCAAAACTTTGAATAGGGGCTTGCCAATGTGGTATCTTACTTTTGGGGCACCTAGAAGAAGAAAGCTGGGAAGCTACTTAGAGAAATAATCAAGGCTCTGATAATCATGACGACTTTTTTCTGATATTATCATCTCATATTCACTATATTATTGGCATACACTGTCAAAGCAAGTGTGGATTCCCTATCTGATAATACCACCCTTGTACAGGCTACTTATAACATTTGTGGGGACTATAACAAGAGAATAAAGGCCCACATATCATAAATCTATATAATTAAAAGTTATCAATAATGCTAAGATACTGTTAAGTAAAATGTGTTCTACATTCCTGCCTTCACAAGGTACATTCCTAATCACCCGGAAAGGCAGGTCCAAATTCTGAACTCTCAGACTCTGGAGTTCTAGATTTGAAGGTAGCAGCACGGAAAAAACCATCCCTAAGCAGGAGCTAGGGGCTCTCTCCCGCCCTCTTCTGCCTGCTTTGTATCTTCCCACATTGAGAGGGACCCTGCCCTCATGTGCACACCCCCAATATACAGGTTAACATTTTATTCATTAAAAATAAAATTTAACCCCCATTAATATCTGCCACTTGGTCACCCCATGGACCTATGGGTATACACACCCAAGGCAGGTCTGCATTCAGCATCATGGCCCAGGCAGAACTCCCCACTGCCTTGGAAGTGGACTGAGTATCATCTAAGAAGAAAATCCTAGGACATAAGTATGTAGAAGTGTGGACTGCTAGTTGTCCCAAGGGGCCCAGTCAGAGGTTAGGAAGGCACCTGTCTTGCCCGGGACTTGAGGCAGTATTTCTGCTCCCTAAGCAACCCCCTTCAACATACTCCATCACTCCCAAGAAGACATAGTGACCATCAAACGTAAATAGTAGCTCCATATACATTGTTAGGGGAAATAACATTTCTTCCTCTGAGAGAGCAACAGTTCATGAAGTACAAATAATAAACTTGTGTAAAAGATCTGGCATACTTGAACTACACAGCAGAATATTTTGTGAGTAGCTCAGCGATACAAGTAATCAAAATAGTGATGATAATCATGCATGAGACTGACTTTATGTTAATGGATCAACCAGGAAATAAGGAAACAAAGTATTCTGGATGAATTGTTAAGAAACAATGAGAATCTCTACAAAAAACTGTAACCAAAAAAATTTAGCTGCAGAAAACTGGGCACCAGGATAGGTGATAGATAACTCAAATCGCCCTGTCAAGAACATCTACAGTTTCCTGATGGATTAGAAAACAACAAGTTCTTCACCTGATAAGGTAAAATCCTTTGACAGAAAGCCTGGCTCCAACTTTTTTGCATTTGCTTTAAAACAGTCATAAAATTGAATTTGGGAGACTTTCCACTAAAAATGCCATTAGAGCTTAAGTTTGAGATAAGTCTCTGCTAATTTTTGATGACAGAAAACTGGTCATTGTTCTCAATCATAACTATGAAACTATCTAAAATCTAGGTTTCAAAGTACAAATTGAATTTAATGAGTTCATTGTTAGGAATAATATAAACGTGGAAAAATTACAACTTGATATCTGTGGTTGCCAATTGAGGAACAAAGGGAAAAACACTGGTTTCAGACCTCAACTTAAGTTGCAACAGCAGCCCTAATAAGATATATGACTTTGGGTAAGTCATTTAAACGGAATCATTTGAGGACCAAAATCTCAGCCTAAAATAAGGATAATAATATTTAATATTATTTTGTGAAGACTAAATTGGGCTACACATGAAAGTACTTTGAAAACATGGGTGTGTAGTAGAACCATTATATGGCAATATTACTGTTACTTGTTTTAACTTCCTCCTGCTGTGATTTCTGACATATGTCACAGAGAAAGGGTACATCCCTCAATAGTGGGGGTTGTGGTGAGCAGCAGCAAGGAGCCAGTAAGGTGAGTGTGATGGAGCAAAGCTCTCGTGCCCTTACAACCCTTGCGGCTGGCCCATTTCCTTAGAGGTTAAACTGCTTCAGCAGCGAGGAGCCAGTAAGGAGAGTGTGATCGAGCAAAGCTCTCGTGCCCTTACAACCCTTGCGGCTGATCCAGCTCCTCAGAGGTTAATTCACTTGAGTTAAGATGTTATTGCACCAATGTCCTTCAAGCTTCTTGAGTTAAGATGTTATTGTACAAATGTCCTTCACGCTTTGGCACTCTTATAATAACAATAAGAAGAGCGTGTGAAGTTCCCAGGAAAATGTAACAATAACTGTGGGAACAGAAAAAGTTTTGTCTAGAAAAAACCCTTCTCTTAGTTGTGGTTGTTTCTAAAAAACTGCTTGCATGTAAGAAATAAAGTGGCAATATGGGCACCGCTCCTGTTGTCCCTCCCGTTCCCATCCTTTGATTCTCTCTTCTTTTCCTCATTCCCTTACCCTCTCGTCCTTGCTTCTGTGCACCGGCGCGCGCACTACAGGGGGTACTTCTTTTCAGCTCAGTAGCAGTTTCTTCCTCATATTAGAAACTTGCAGAACTCGGATTCAGTCATTAAAATGACTGGTGTGAATCAAGGTGTCATCTTGGTAGGTATGCTTTCAACTTAACAGTTATTGTAACTATGTGACAACTCAGACTTTTTGTAATTAAAATACTTATGAGATAAGTATCACAGCTGAGGCTGTGATAAGTCACTTTGGATCACTTCTGCCATACTGTAAAAACTTTAACATAATTTTTTAATGAATTTTTATTCTTAAGAGAAGTGTACGTGCCTTGGACAAAATAGGGAAAGGTAAGCAAATGTTTATACTATATTCTACAATGTGTATGTCTTGAGGGGGGAAAAAGAGATTTTATATAACAAACATATTCTTGAGGCATAAATAAATCATCAAATGAAGTAGAGGTTGTTCAAAGGCAGGAAAGAATACATTGTTGGATAGTCAACAATCAAAATCAAGCAAAGCCCCAAAGTAACCCATGAGTTGATTATGGATATGAATTAGACCAAGGATTTGAAGGGGTTAGTGAAGGCACAGATTTCAAAATAAGATCTCTGAAGTAAACATTAAATACATCTAATTGTTTTTTATTGTTTTTTATTTATTTATTTATTTATTTTCTTAAAGAGAGTACAAACAGGGGAGGGGGAGAGAAAGAGGGAGAGAGAAACCCCAAATAGGCTCCACGGTGTTAGCACAGAGCTTGACGTGGGGGCTTGAACTCAAAAACTGTGAGATCCTGACCTGAGCCGAAACCAAGAGTCGAACACTTGACTGACTGAGACACCCAGGCACCCTTAAGTACAACTAAATGTTTATTTCATGTGATATTCATGATGATTATTATGTAAGAACCTGGCCACTATAAAATCTGTGGCACAAAAAAAGGCCTTCTTTGGCTTTCACTGGTTCTCCTTCACGAACTCTATGTTGTGTCACTCTTCAAATGCCCTGGGACCTTAAAGGAGATCCTGGCATTTTAGGGTAGCTTAATATCTTAAGCTTATGATTTGTAACTGTCTTTCTCCCTTCTCTTTTTTTGAGAATGATTTACTTAAATTATTTATTAAGAAGAAATTTTGAACATACACAAATATATAAACAGGCTAATTCACATATCCATTCTCTAGCCCAAAAAATCATCACTTCAAGGAAAATTCTGCTCCATCTATACCCCATCAACTTCCTCTTACAATCTGTGTATTGTTCAGTTTGCATCTCTTAAAGAAACTTTTTTGTTTGTTTAAGTTTTTATTTAAATTCTAGTTGGTTAACATATAGTATAATATTGGTTTCAGGAGCAGAATCTAAAAGAAACTTTTTAAATAAATATAATCACAATATGATTTTCATACTTAAAGAGGTTATCTTTGTCACCAAATATGTAGTTGGTGTCCAAAATTACAGCTGACTTGTAAATCATCATTGTGTTTATATTTTGTCTGATAAAGATCTAAATAATATCTGTATATCATGAATGATACACATTTCATGATGTTTTAATTTATGTGTTACTCCTTCATTGTCTCCCTCCCATTTCCCCTAGCATTTTTAATAATAAAATAGTTGAATACTTACTAAGTGCCAAGTCCTAGGGAAAATTCTACATGCATGGCTTTTAATTCTTCCAAACGCACACAAGTTGGACATCGATTTACTCATTCTCATTTGCCTAGCACCAAGTTTAAAACGTAAGAGTGTCTATATAGTTGGCATTTTCTCAAATATACCATTTCCTTCCAGTTTCACTTTAAAGGCTCACAATTGTATCACCACTCTCATCTCTACTGATTCGTGCCCTCAAGTGCAATGTTTGCTCATGATCATGCTTTTCTGCCAACATGGGAGGAAGCTAATACATTCTTTTTTTTCTAATGTTTATTTATTTTGAGAGAGAGAGACAGACAGACAGACAGAGAGCAGGAGGGGGCAGAAGAAGAGGGAGAGAGAATCCCAAGCAGGCTCCATGCTGTCAGCAAAGAGTCTGACAAGGGGCTTGATCCCACAAACTGTGAGCTCATGATCCGAGCTGAAATCAAAAGTTGGCCACTTAACTGACTGAGTCACCCAGGCGAACTGAATTGGGATTACTTTATCTTAAGAGCTATATTAGCCGGGCCTAGTAAATGTGTATAAAAACATTTTTATTTGGGGGTACCTAGGTGGCTCAGTCATTTGAGGGTCCAACTTCAGCTCAGGTCATGATCTTATGGTTCATGAGTTTCACCCCCGCATCAGGCTCTCTGCTGTCAGCACAGAACCTGCTTCAGATCCTCTGTCCCAGTCTCTCTTTCTGCCCCTCCCCCACCGGTGCTCACTCTCTTTCAAAAATAAATACACTTTTTAAAAGTTTTTATTTGGGTCCTCTATTTTTCTTAGTAAGTCTAGCCAAAGGTCTTTCAATTTTTGGTTATCTTTTCAAAAAAATCACCTATAAGTTTCATTAATCTTTTTTTAATGTTTATTTATTTTTGAGAGAGAGACAGAGTGCAAGCAGGGGAGGAACAGAGAGAGAGAGGGAGACACAGAATCAGAAGCAGGTTCCAGGCTCTGAGCTGTCAGCACAGAGCCCAATGTGGGGCTTGAACCTGTGAACCATGAGATCATGCTCTGAGCCTAAGTCAGATGTTTAACCGAGTGAGCCACTCAGGTGCCCCTCATTAATCTTTTGTATTGTTTTCTGGGTCCCCATTTCACTTACTTCCAAAGTATCTTTATTTCCTTCCTTCTGTTAATCTTGGGCTTAGTACTTTTCCCCCCTAGTTCCTTGAGGTATAAAGTTGTTTACTTAAGAACTTTCTTTTGTCTTAATGTAGGTGTTTTTTTACTAAAAACCTCCTTGTTAGTACTGCTTTTGCTGTATCTCATAAGTTTTGCTATGTGGTTTTTCCATTTTCATTTGTCTGAAAATATTTTATTATTTCTCTTTGGATTTCTTCCTTGACCCATTAGTTGTTCAGGAATTTGTTGTTTAATCTCCCTATATTTGTGAGCTTTCCAGTTTTCTTGTAATTTACTTCTAGTTTCATAGAATTTTGGCCTGAAAAGGTGACTTATATGATTTCACTCTTCTTAATTTTAGTATTTGTTTTGTGCCCTAACATATGATCTATCCTGCAGAATACTCCACATGTCCTTGAGAAGAATGTGTATTCTGCTGCTGTTGAATGGAATAATCTATATACGTCTGTAAGGCTTATGTATAAGGTCTAACATATCACCTAAGTCTAATGTTTCCTTATTGACTTTTTTGTCTGGATGGTCTATCCATTGTTGAAAATGGAATACTTAAGTCCCCTACTATTATTTTATTGTTAGCAATTTCTCCATTCAGATCTGTTAATATTTGGTTTAGATACTTAGGTGTTCCTATGTGTGGTTCATAAATATTTTTAAATGTTACAGCCTCTTTTGATCCCTTTCTCATTATATAATAACCTTGTTTATCTCGTAATTCAGTATGTGAATTAAAGCTTATTTTGGTTGATATAAGTATAGTTACCATTGTATTCTTTTAATAACCATTTGCACCGAGTACTTATTCCTATCCCTTCACTTTCAGGCTATGTGTGCCTTATAACTGAAGGCACAGCTGTGTCCTTAAAACTGAAGTGAGTCTCTCATAAGCAGCATAGAGTTGAATCTTATTTTTCCACACATTCAGGCACTCTATGTCTTTTGATTGGGGAATTTAGTCCATATTTATATTTAAAGTAATTACTGATAGATATGGACTTACTATTACCATTTAAAGCATTGTTTTCTTGTTTTTTAATTCCTTTTTCCTTTCGTCTTCTCCTGTTCATGTCCTTTGTGACTTGGTAATTTTCTAGAGTGGTATAATGATTCTTTTCTTTTTATCTTTTGTGTATCTACTATAGGACATTGCTTTATTGTTAGCATGAGTCTTACATAAAAGTCTTATATATATATATATATATATATATATATATATGTCTTAAGGTAATAAAAACTAAAACTTTGAATGCATATAAAATTCTCCATTTTATACTCCACTGCCCTACATTTTATGTTTTTGATGTCACAATTTGTATCTTTTTACATTGTGTATCCATTAACAAATTTTGTGATCACGGTCTTCTAATCTTCTTACTAGTGTTATAAGTGATTTACCCAATACTATTACAACATTGGAGTATTTTGTGTTTAACTATTTATTTACTTTTGCCAGTGAGTTTTGTACTTTCATATATTTTTCTGTTACTATTTAGTATCCTTTTGTTTCAACTTCAAGAATTTATTTTTTTTAAATATTTTTATTTTTTTTCATTTATTTTTTTTCTTTTAATAGTTTATTGTCAAATTAGTTTCCATATAACACCCAGTGCTTCTCCCCACAAGTGCCCCCCACCATGACCATCACCCCCTCCCCCTCTCCCCCTCCCCCTTCAGTCCATGGTTTGTCTCCAGTATTCAGTAGTCTCCCTT
>PJEM01016810.1:0-24389 GCA_004023845.1 Helogale parvula | reverse complement strand
TCAGTGAATGAGGGTCCCCCTCTTGGGAGGCCCGAGGGGCTGGCACCCTTGAGACGGCCCCTAACATCTCCCGGGCCAGTGTGGGTGCCGACATTTTCAGGTGCCCCTCGCCTAGGCTAGTGCCAGCTCTCAGGGACGCCTCCCAGGCTGGCTGCCTGACCTGGCAGGGTTTGGGGCCGGGGCTGGCTGTGAGCTGCCACGGGCGGGGGCACCTGTCCCTGCCCCATCTTGCATCAAGTATGGTCATCCTGGTCCGCTGCAAGGGCCGAAGGTGGTGGCTAGCATGCCTTGGGGAGGTGGGGGCCTGGGAATTTGGGCTCGGTGGGCTGTTCCCTCCATGTGGGGTGAGGCTGCTGCCCTGGCGCGGCCTCCCCCTGCCTCCAGAGCTCTGCTGCCTGGGAGGGGAGGGGGCCCCTGGGCCTTCTGAGCCTATTTGCCCGAGGAGGACTTGGGGGGCTCATCTCCCCAGCCCTGTCCTCGTTTCCCGACTCCTCTTGGAACGGCTTGAACCCCTCCTCCAGGGGTTTTTGCAAGGTTTAGGGCTGGCCTTGGAATTGCCAGCTGCTGAGTTTTGGTTCACCAGGCCAGTCCCAGGCCTCCTCGCCTGGAGGTTCCTGGTCTCCAGTGGCATTGCATAAACAAAAGCAGAACAACCTCCCACCACCAAGCCCTACGTCCTCCTCCCCCGTCCTCTACCTTTTCTTCCTCCTCCTTCTTTACCTCTTCTTCTTTCTCCTCTCTTACACATTTTTCTCCTCATCCTCTTTCACCTCCTTCTCCTTATTTGGAAGCAAAGTTTCCTTGCACACTCATTCATACCAAAGCCCGCTGTGGGTTCCTGGCCCACCAGGTATCCAGCACCGCTACCTACCAGGCTGAGCTGCAATCTTCTCCTCGTAGTTTTGCTCTCCTTTCCCCTATAGCCTTTCCAGGCTGCCGGAGAAGGAAAATGCTCGTAGGCTGGTGTAGGCTCCCAGAGCCTTTGGTTCTCCTGCTCTCACTTGTGCAGGGGCTCAAGGGTGCTGCCTTCCTGGGGGTCCCTTAGAATAGTGTACATAGATGATCTTGAAGACAGGCCGGACCATGTGGCCTCCCGTCTGGGGAATTACTTCTCTGTTGTGCAGCTCTTCTTTGTCCAAGATGACTCCTTCAGACGGGGCTGGTCTTAGGGAAGGCTCCTCCAGGCCCCGTGTGGTGTGGGGGCCGGTCGGCATCTTTAGCTCAGACCCCACAGGGTGGGCATTTGAGGGTGGCCAGAGGACAGGGCTGATGAGTGAGTTCCCAGCTCCACCTTTTGCTGTGTGGGTGTCCTTGCCTGCAGCTGGTGCGCCCATGTGCCTGGGGCGGCAGCCCCCCCCTGCTGTGTGTCTGCACCTCTTCAGTGCACTGCTGTTGGCCTTCACTGAGCTCCATGTAGCGCAGTGAGTGGAGTGGTTTTCGTCTGGCAGAGGATGCAGGGGCTCAGCCTGGGCATGGCTTCTTTGCCCCTCCACCCCACTCAAGTCCCCCGTTATTTCTGTGGGCTGCCCCTTTCCCTTCTTCCAAGATCTCTTTTGTTTCCTCTGCCTGGAATAAGAAGAGCTGCCCTGTTCTCCTGAGCCTAGCTGGCCTGGGGCTCGGGACGGCTCTTTTCCCAAGCCCTGCTCCCATTTCCCGACTCCATGGATGCCTGTCTCTTCTGCTTTACCAAGAGCGGGTTCGGAGCGTTGCTACACTGTGCCCTGATGTGGCCCTCTTTTCCACAGCTATAGCAGAATGTGTGGTACTTCCGTTTTCTTGAACCTTGGAAGCTGGCCCTCAACATACGCCCCCTTCGGTGCTGTCCTCTGCCCCTCCTGCGCCCGGAACCTTGGGAAGGCCCGGCGTGAAAAGTGTCGGCAGGCACAGTGAAAGCATTGGCTCCGTCAGGTGCCCCTACGCCTTCATCCGGCCCCTGTAGGCTTTCCCTCTCTGGACCGAAAGTGGCCTCCCACTCCTCCTCCTCACGCAGGAGCTTCACCAGTGCCAGGAAACCAGGTGGTTTCCTTCGCTGTTTCAGCAGCTTAAGCCTGTCTCGAAGTTTTTCAGTAAGGGTGGCCCCACTTAAGACTTGTTTCAGGCGAGCCTGATTCACATTCCTTTCCAATACTGCCTTTTTTTCTACAGCTTTTTGGAGCAGGGGTTCCAAACGCAACACAAAGCTGGAAACTTTCTCTCCTACCTCCTGATAGGCCTTATAAAATTTCACATGGGCAATTTGATGGCTTTCCACAGGTCCAAATACCTGTTGCAGGGCTGCCAGGCACTCCTCCACCGTTATGGCGGCATTGTTGGCCCTGAGCCCACTGATCACCTGCAGGGCAGGGCCCCGCAAGCATTCCATCAGCCGCCGCCTCTTTTCGGCCTCAGGTACCTGCCATATCTGTAGCATCTCAGTGGTGTGCTCAAGCCAGGCGTCAAAGGACAACGCCCCTGGGATGGACACAGTGTTCCCAGAAAAGACTCTTAGTTCTCTATACAACATTTGTTCTAGCAGAGGCTGCACTGCTGCCCCCAGGACCTGGGCCCAGGTCCAGAAGTCAGGTGATACGGCCACTCTTGGAGCAGGACAGTTGGTGTCTGATCCAAGCACTCTGTTCATGTCTGACACTGTCCGCCTCTCCTCCTCTAAGAAGCGGTTCAGTCTGTTGAGAAATTCCCCATCTGAGTTCCGAGGTTGCACGACCACTTCCCAGGGCCCTCCCTTTCCAGGTATTTCCCTGGGAATCAAAGCATAGTCAATATCTTGGGCAAGCTCCAAGAGAAATGCTTGGGCATTTTCTTCCCTCCTGAACATCCTGCCAATGACCCTATACCTGCCCAGGTGCCCGAGAGCATCCTGAAGAGTCTCCTCAAGTTCATCCTCACCACAGTCCTCAGGAATCCCCAGGATAAGCATGGACCTCTGGGTGTTCAGATGTTCCCCCCGGCACCAATCCTGCAACAGGGTCAAAGGCATTTCCCCAGTACGTGCGGAGCCTGCTTCAGGGAATAATGATCACTGAGTGCTGCACTTACACCAGGCCAGCTCCCAGGGCCACGGCACGCAGCCCAGGTCTCCGCAGCCTGTGAATACAAACCAGGCGAGAGCAGGGTTAAGGCGCACACCCCCCGCCCACCCCCAGGTGACCCTCCTCACCCGGGCGGGCGGCGCCTCTGCAGCCCAGGCTCGACCCCTGCCCCGCCTTCCACCGGCCCGCCAACGGGGCCACAGGCCCCTCCCCACCGCGTCCCCCTCGCCCCCGCGGGATGCTGCAGCCCTCCTGGGGCGGGCAGAGGGCGGCCGGGTCTCCCGGAGGCGCGAGCGCACCCTCTCGGGGTCTGGTACCTTCCCCTGGGTCGGGGCTCCTTCCTGGTCGAGGTCCCAGCAGGAGGGGCACAGGGGCTGCGTGGAGCGGCGGCGGGGTCGTGCGCCCCTCTTTCCGTGGCTCTCTCTCACTCCCTCTCCTTCTCCTCCCTGTCCCTCTCACTGCGCGGCACCCGGGCTGGCGCGCTGGCGCCTGCTCGCCACCAGTCTCTGCAGTGCGGACTCGGGGCGGGGGCGCAGTGTCGGCGGAGCGCGGACCCTCCGCGTCGCCCCGGAGACCGCAGGCCATTGGCGCGCGCGGGTCACGCGGCCGGGCTGTGGCCACCGCCGCGGGCACCCCGGGACCGCGCGTGACGTCACCTGCTCCTTCTCGCGCCCCCGCGGGGGCGCTGGCACAGGTGGGGTCCCTAGGGATCCGAGAGCCAGTGCCCCCATCCTAGACCCAACCCTGCCAGCCGCCCGCCCCTCCCGGTACGTGCTCTCGGGGCGTCAGCGTGGCGAGGGGTCCACATCCCGGCTGCCCACCGGAGAGCGTCTGGGCAGACCCGAGATGTGCCCGCCAGCACTGCGTTCTGGCCTGGGTGGGGAGCCGGATGGAGGCGGGGAGCGTCCTGGGGCCTCTTCACCTGTTTGCGCCCCCTCCTCCACCCCACCCAGAACTGGTCCTGTCTCAGCGAGGCGAGAAGCACTTCGTCCACGTGTGATTACGTGGAGTAGATGCCACCTGCGCACATGAGCGCTCACACACGCCACCCCAACCGGGGGTCAGCAGTCCCCACGCTGGCGCGGGGGCCGTGGCCGCTGTGGGCGCACTACAGGCCAAGGTGCGTCCCTGCCCCAGAGCCAGGGGCCTGCCCTAGGAGGGTGCCAAGGACTTTCCTGTGCTGCTCACTCCAAGTCCCAATCCCAAGAACGGGCTTCTGCTACTTACAGCTCAACCCCTTGAGCCTGTGTCTTAACATGTGTCCTTGGGCAAGTCCTTGCCCCTTCTCTGGGTCTCAGTGGAAGGACAGAATTGGGGTCTCTACCTGAGGGTATGTACAGAAGAGCCAGTGGGCTGGGAGTGAAGGAAGGGCTGGATGTGTCCCCCGCCCCCTGTGCCCTTGCCAGCCTAATGAGCTCTGAGTCATTTGCTCTCTTGGCCCCTGAGGGCAGCATGGGTGTTGTGCCTCCCTGGAGATCTCTGTCTGGCCCCAAGTCAGTCTTCTTCTACAGATCCTCCCCTTTCCTTTGCTACCTATGCTAGTCACTGTACCAGGGCAGTGCTGCCACTGCTCAAAACGGAGTGCCAGCCCCTCTGGGTCTCGCCACCTTGCACCCATGCTGTCATGGGAGTATGGGGCCATGTGGACAGCTTTGCCACTGGTCAGATGGCAGACAGGTTCCCTCGGGGTTACACCTCCCAGTGTTGTTGCCTTTTCTTTCCTTGCCTGGCATCTGACCAGACATCCTCTTTTGTGACTTGCCTTTCACACTCAAGCTATACTGGTCAAGGTTTCCCTGAGTGTCCAGCTCACTCATGCTTCTTGTTGAATCACAGCCCTGGTTTATTTGTCTATGACCCTGTGGATGGGCATGCACACTGTTCCAAGCCTTTGGCTGTTATAGACACTGCTGCCACCAGCACCCCTCACATGCCTGTCTTAGCCGCTGTCAGCATGACAGGCTCTGGCACGCACACCAAGAAGTGGTTTTGCTGGGACTTGGGCTGTGCCCATCACCGCCATGGCCAGGTGTTCCTAATCGGTTATGTCCCATGAGTGGCTGAACTCGCATTCACTCCCACCAGCAGCATAGGTGTGGTCCTCTGTGCCCCCACAGCCTGAGCAGCCTTTGGTCTTGTCCAGCCTTGATCACTTGCCCACTCCCCTGGGGAAAGTGCTACGTTCTTACTGTGTGCCTTGCATTTCCCTGGTCGGCAGTGAGATTGGGTATCCTTGCACAAGTGTGTTAGCCATTCCCAGTTCCTCTTCTGTGAATCTCCTTTGCTCATTTCCTCCCCACTGCTGAGAAGCCTCAATGACCTGTTTCTAAGAGAAAGTCCCTAGCATCAAGGGCAAAGACACCTTATTTTTTTTCTACACTCACCCATCGCCCAGAAACAGGCCACATTGGGTGCGCCTGGGTGGATCAGTCAGTTAAGCATCTGGCTTCGGCTCAGGTCATGATCTCACGGTTCGTGGGTTCGAGCCCCGCATTGGTCTCTGTGCTGACAGCTAGCTCAGAGCCTGTCTCCCTCTCTCTCTGACCCTCCCCTCCTTGAGCTCTCTCTGTCTCTCAAAAATAAATTAAAAACATTAAAAATTAAAAAAAAAAACCAGAGTCATTCTCTGACATGGGGAATCACACCAGCACCTGTTTTTCCTTTCCTCTCACCTTTTGTGAGAGGCGGTGTTGGGAAGTGGGGTGGCAGGGGTGGGGATGAGTTCCTGTGGTCACACTTGCATTTGAGAGTCCTGCATGACACCCAGGTAGATACATACTCTGCGCTCTTCCTCCCACCCCCGCTGCCACACCGGCCCTGTGGTCAGCTGGGCTCTCTGGTAGAAGTAAAGGAATTGTAATTGTGCCACCTGCTTGGCTCAGGTCCCGGGGTCTTCCATCTTTTGACTTGGTCCCCTGTATTGCCGGTACTGGGCCCTGCACAGAGCCAGCACCCAGTAGATGTTACCCACGTGGAGAAATAAGCACAGAAACACTTCACTTTGGGTGGCACAGAGATGTTTTCATCAAGACTCACAGAGGCCCTGCCCGCCCCCCCCCCCCCAAGCCACTAGGTCACTGGACGTTCCCATGGCGTATCTCCTCTAGTAGTAGCTGTTGGGAATAAAGTCCAGGGGATGGCCAGCCTAGTTGAGCATATAGGACATGGGCGTGGCAGCAGAGGGAGGTCTCAGTGCTTCTCTGCACTTGGCTGCTTCACTCGACCTCAGATGCATCCCTTAACCTCCACAGGTTGAGTGAGTATGTTGTCTGCTCACAACCCAGGAAGGGCTTCTCTGCTTTGCACCATGAGTGCCAAGGGCCCAAGCCCTGCACAGCCAAATGGGCTCCTCGTGTCTCCTCCAGGGAGAGCCGGAAGTTCCCTCCTACCTCCTCCCATCCATGCTTCCTAAACTGTGGCTTCAGACTAGGTCCCAGCCAGCCAAAGGCTTCTCTGGCTATGCAACAGCCCTCTTCCTCCACCACCCCCTCAGCTCACACATCTGGCTCTTGCTCCTAGCCTCTGGGGGCTCCCTGCCCTGCCCAAAGCCCTCCACAGGGTCCTGGGCAACCAGGTGGGCCCTCTCCTCCCTTTATGAACCCGCCATCCCCTTGATGGCTGCTCCTGTCTGGGGGACAGTACCTTCTCAGCTTCTTCCTGGCTGCCAGGCCCTCTGTGTACACCTGTCCACTGAAACCCCGCAGGTATAGGTGGCCCTTTTTTGGTTCACACTACCCTTTGGAACATCACCCCAATGTGTCACTCATGCGTCTCTGACTCAAGGTACTGCTGGGCTGGATAAGTGTCAACATGTCCTCCATTGGTCCTTCACAGACCTGGTTGCCTACGGGACACCCTGTAACTCATGGCTGTCCCTCTGGGGAAGGTGGGTGGCAGCAGGCTCAGTACAAATGTGGGACTAGGGGGCATGGTTAGCCTTGAGTGGTGGCCAGCCTCTCTCTGCCTTGGGTCAGGGTTAAGATGGTTCTCATGTTGAGAATTGGTGATAGGAGTGTGAATTGTCACAACAGCTTTAAGTATCTGCATGCAGTCATTTTCAACAAATCATCCAGCTACCTTGAGACCCACCCAGCCCTCGATCTCCTACTTATTTACTTAGGAGAATGGAATATAAAGAAAGAGACCCTCTCAACAATGTTCCCATCAGTTTTCATCATAATAGCCACAGAAATGCCCATCATCAGGAGAAGGGATAGTGGGCTGGCTGTGAATCCCTATCCTGTGGCGATCCCACACATCAGTAAAAACCAGTGGGCCCCTGACCCTCACAACCCCATGGGTGTGTCTCACAGACAATATGCCAAGTGAGAGAGGTTAGACACCAGAGTGTCACACCGTATAATTCTTCCAGAATGCAAGAGCAGGCAAAAAGGACCTGTGGTACATGAAATTCCAAGGGCGATTGCCTCCATGGAGGTAGGAGTGACTGGCAAGGCCGTCAAAGGTACTTCCTGGGATGACAGAAATGTTCTGGAGCTTGACAAAGGACTGGGTCAGTCACTAGGTGGATGCAATTTTCAAAACGCATCAAACTGTGCACACTTAGAGTAGAGGCAGCAGTAATAAAATGAACCACGTTCTTCAAGGCTCTGTTACAGAGCACCTGGTGCTATAGACTGAATTTTGTCTCCCCAATGATTGTATGAATGTATGTACATATGTTTGTATGACAAAGCCCTAAATCCCAATGACTGTATTGGCCTAGAAGGAAGCAATTAAGGTTAAATGAGATCATAAGGCCCTGATCCAATAGGAGTAGTGTCCTTCTGAGAAGAGATGCCAGGTAGTGTGTGCTCTCTCTCTTTTGCGCTCTCTCTCTCTCTCTCTCTCTCTTGCTCTCCCCCCCCTCTCCCCCACCTCCAAATGCACAAAGAAGAGGTCTTGTGAGCACACAAAGAGATGGTAGCCACCTACAAGTTGGGAAGAGCGCTCTCAGCAGAAACCAACCACACTGGCACCCTGATCTCAGACTTCCAGGCTCCAGAACTATGAGAAAATCAAGGTCTGATGTTTAAGCTGCCCAGTCTGTGGTATTTCCTTACTAGTGGCCTGAGGTAACTAAGACACCTGGGTCCCCTTGTGTTTGCCTGGGAAAGTCACACTTCCCTGGAGAACCCTTATTTCCTCACCTATCAACTGGAGTCATCTGCCTGTCTCGCTGGGAGGCTGTGAGAATCCACTGAAAGAGTGTATGTGGTAGTGTTTTGGAAGATTCCAAGTTCTGGCATTCTCCCAAGGTGACATTGTGTTCCCTGCCATGATGAGTAAAGTGCCTCTGTAATGTGCAGGCTCCTCTCCCAGCCCTGCTTCCTCAGAGCCTAGCCATTGCCATTGCCATCTCCTAGGAATGAAGCTCTTGAAAGGAGTGCAAGTCTGTCTCTCTTGACCTGCCACTTCTGTGCCTGGAATAAGGGTGCATCTTGCCCTATAATGCCTTGACTCGGGTCACTGAGTCCACATTCTCCCTCAAGAGCCCAGACCAGCCCAATCCAGTCCAACGGGCCCGCAGTGAGCTCTGAGGCCTTGCCTCTTTGTCTATGGCCCTTCTTCCTGGGCTGCCTCTCTCGTAACTAACCTACAGCCTTCTCCAAATGCAAGTGCTCCCTTAGCCTCCAGGGTCCAGATGTACAGGGGACTTCCTGTCCCTCTCCCTTGGGAAGGAGAGATATGTATTTATTCACAGGAATTCCATCCCCATGAACTTGGGGAACTCCAAGGGCCTTCCCCAGACAAAATGAGGAACTTCTTTAGTTTATCCAACAAGGAGATAAGCTATACTCTACATTTGACTCATTATAGTATGTGCTGAGCCTACTCCTATACATCAGAGCAGAAGTAGACCCTGTATTAACTCAGTGCATAATATAAGGGGTGACCACAGACCCTAAGGAAATTATTGCTCATGCAAATGTTGAGGGATAAACTCTGTCATATCCATCAAGGGGACCCACTCCACCTTTACCCCAGTGTCCTCGCATCCATTCAGGTGGCAGCAAAAGCTCTTTGTGCACATTTCCTTCCAGGAATGGATGGTGCAGAGCTGCAAAGGATCAACCAATATTCACTCAGCGCTTGTTTCAAGTCAAGTATGGCTCTAGAGTTCAGGCATCTGGGAAGTCAGTGCAACAAGAAACACCCAAAGAGAACAAAGTGTGTAACTCTTGGCCTCATTCTCCTCCTCCTCCTCCTCTTCCATCCCCTCCCTCCTTCTTCTCCTTCTCCTTCTCCTCCTTCTCCATCCCCCCCCCCTCCTCCTCCTCCTCCTCTGCCATCTCCTTCTCCTTCTATGGAGCCTGGCAAAGACCATCCTCTTGAAAACTATGGCTTTTGGCTGTCAGAGCCAGGTGCTTGAAACAGAAAAGTGTGTATCACGTTGATTGATTTGCGAATATTGAACCAACCCTGCAGCTCAGGAGTAAATCCCACTTGATCATGGTGAATAATTCTTTTAAGGTTCTGTTGAATTCAATTTGCTACTGTTTTATTGAGGATTTTTGCATCCATGTTCTTCAGGGATATGGCCTGTAATTCTTGTTTTTAGTGGGATCTTTGTCTGGTTTTGGAATAAGGTAATGCTGGCTTCGTAGAATGAGTTTGGAAGTTTTCCTTCCATTTCCAGCTTTTGGAACAGTTCACTCTTCTTTAAATGACTGGTAGAATTCCCCTCGGGAGTCATCTGGCCCAGAACTTTTGTTTGTTGGGAGATTTTTGATTACTGATTCAATTTCTTTTCTGGTTATGGGTTTGTCACTTCTTGTTTCAGTTTTGGCAGTGTGTAAGTTTCTAGGAATTTATCCATTTCTTCCAGATTGCCCAGTTTGTTGGCATATAATTTTCCATAGTATTGTCTTATAATTGTATTTCTGTGGTATTGATTGTGATCTCTCTTCTTTCATTCGTGATTTTATCTATTTGGGTCCTTTGTCTTTTCTTTTTGATAAGTCTGGCTAGAGGCTTATCAAGTTTATTAATTATTTCAAAGAACCAGCTCTTAGTTTTGTTGATCTGTTCTCCTGATATTTGTTTGTTTGTTTGTTTCTATATCATTTATTTCTGCTCTACTCTTTGTTATTTCCTTTCTTCTGTTGACTTTAGGCAATTGCACCAAAAACAAAAAGATACCTAGAAATAAACCTAACTAAAGAGGTACAAAGATCTGTACTTTGAGAACTATAGAACCCTCATGAAAGGAATTGAAGAGGACACAAAGAAATGGAAAAACATTTCATGTTCATGCATTGGAAGAACAAACATTGTTTAGATGTCTCTGTTACCCAAAACAATCTACGCATTTAATGTGATCCCTATCAAACTACCAATAACAGTTTTAATCCTAAAATTTGTATGGAACCACAAAAGACCCTGAATAACCAAAGCAATTCTTAATGAGGAAAGCAAAACTGGAAGCATCATGATTCCAGATTTCAAGCAATATTACAAACGTGCAGTCCATCAGGGCAGTATGGTATTGGCACAGAACAGACACATAGAGCAATGGGACAGAATAGAAAGCCCAGAAATGGACCCACAGCTATATGATCAACTAATCTTTGACAAAGCAGGAAAGAATATCCAATGGAAAAAAGACAGTCTCTTCAACAAATGGTGTTGGGAAAACTGGACAGTGACATGCAGAAGAATGAAACCAGACCACTTTCATACACCATACACAAAAAATTAAATTCAAAATGGATGAAAGAGCTCAGTGTAAGACAGGAAACCATCAAAATCCTAGAGGAGAACACAACCTCTTTGACCCTGGCCATAACAACTTTTTACTAGACATGTCACAGGAGGCAAAGGAAACAAAAGCAAAAATGAACTATTGTGACTTCATCAAGATAAAAAAGCTTCTGCACAGCAAAGGAAACAATCAACAAAACTAAAAGGCAACCTCTGGAATGGGAGAAGATAGTTGCAAATGACATATTGGATAAAGGATTAGTATCCAAAATCTATAAAGAACTTATCAAACTCAACACCCCAAAAGCAGATAACCCAGTGATGAAAAGGGCAGAAGACATGAATAGACACTTTTCCAAAGAAGATGTCCAGATGGCCAACAGACACATGAAAAGATGCTCGACATCACTCATCATCAGGGAAATGCAAATCAAAACCACAATGAGATACCACTTCACACTTGTCTTGTCGGAATGGCTAAAATTAACAACACAAGACACAGCAGATGTTGGCTGGGATGCAAAGAAAGAGGATTTCTTCTGCCCTGCTGGTGGGAATGCAAAGTGGTGCTGCCACTCTGGAGAACAGTATGAAGGTTCCTCAAAAAACTAAAAATAGGACTACCCTATGATCCAGCGATCGCCCCACTAGGTAATTACCCAAAGGATACAAAAATGCAGATTTGAAGGGGATGTGCACCCCGATGTTTATAGGAGCATTATCAACAATAGCCAAACTATGGAGAAAGCCCAAACGTCCATCGACTGATGAATAGGTAAAGAAGACGTGGTTGGTATGTGTGTGTATCTATATCTATATCTATATCTATATCTATATCTGTATATGAAATATATATGTGGAATATATATATGGAATATACCTAGATGGAATATCTATATGGAATGTATATGTGGAATACATATATATGGAATATATATATATTAAATATATATGGAATATATATGGAATATTGCCCAGCCATCAAAAAGAATGAAATCTTGCCACTAGCAATGACCTAGATGAAGCTAGAATATATTATGCTGAGCAAAATAAGTCATTCAGAGAAAAACAAATACCAAATGATTTTACTCATATGTGGAATTTAAGAAACAAAGCAGAGGAACATATGGGAAGAGAGGGACAGAGGAGAGAAGGAAGCAAACCACAAGAGACTCTTAATGATAGAGAACAAACTGAAGGTTGATGGAGGGAAGTGGCTGGGGGAGGTGGGCTAAAGGGTTGATGGGTATTAAAGAGGGTACCTGTTGTGATGGGCACTGGGTATTGTATGTAAATGATGAATCACTGAATTCCACTCCTGAAATGAATATGGCACTGTGTGTTAACTAAAATTTAAATAAAAACTAAACAAAACAATCACTCTTGAATCTTTATGGATCTGCTTTAAGTATCATACCTTCTAATACATATAAGATGGCAAATATGACTAGTGCTATGAGATAAAGGCACGCAGTGCTATATGAGAACTCTCAAGGAGGATAGGAATTAGTCTGGTAAGAAAATGACAGGGTGCTAGGACCTGAGGGACATGTAGGGGATAACTAGGGGAAAGAAGAAGTCAAGAGAATTCCAGGCCAAGGGTACAGCAATGTTCAGACATCCAGTGGTGGGAACAATATTACCTAAGAGGGTCTGAAACATGGCAGGTCAAGCAAGTGTGAAAGGCTGGTTCGAGATCATCATGGTTGGCAGACAAGTATCAGAACTCTCAGCCCGTGTAAACAAGGGTTAAGCATTATTAGCTTTAATTCAAAGCACAATGAGAAGTTGTTGAAAAGTTTCTAAGCAAGGGATTAATGTGATCAGATTTACATCTTAAGAGATCACTGTTGCTGCAGTGTGGAGAAAGTTTGGGATGGGGCAAAGTGGTCTTTTGAGAGACCAGTTAGTGGGATACTGTAGAATCCTAGCCAGCAGAGAACAGCTTAGATGGGAAGTAGTTGGTGTTTGCTTACAAACCATCTCAAACAATTCTGAGAAACTGTATATCTCCTCACACATGGAAGCTGACATCTAAAATATCTCACTCAGCCCAAATAGTAAGTATGTCATTTCTGCTATATTGTAAGTGTTGACATTTTGGAGCAAAACTTTACCATCACTACTTTGATGGTATCCAAAGTAATCTAAATATCTGGGCAATTTGACACCCATCATCATCTATTTAAAAAGACACGAAAGGGGCGCCTGGGTGGCTCAGTTGGTTAAGCCTCCGACTTCGGCTCAGGTCAGATCTCACGTTCGTGGGTTCGAGCCCCGCGTCAGGCTCTGTGCTGACAGCTAGCTCAGAGCCTGGAGCCTGCTTCCGGTTCTGTGTCTCCTTCTCTCTCTGCCCCTCCCCCTCTCATGCTCTGTCTCTCTCTGTATCAAAAATAAATAAAACATTAAAAAAATAAATAAATAAATATTTAAAAAAAAAGAAAGAAAAAAAAAAAGACACGAAAAAGGCTCTCCATTAAGTTGGAAAATTGACATCCACACTTCCTCTCTATCCCCCCCATTCAGTTTTATCTGAATGTAATCTATCTTTTATCTTCAACATCTTTTGTGGAATCCTATGGTGTTTCTCTGCAACAAAAATATATATACAAATTGAAATGCTGTTTTATTCATTGTGATTTTTATTCACTGTGCTGACTCCACATTTCTGAAGTTTTCACCATCACAATTATTGATCATAACACCCAACAGTCGCTCAGGATAGCAAAGATAGTAAAATTTTTGCAAAATAATTAATCAACATGTAAAGTAAAATTTGGTTGGAAATGAATCTTTAGAAGAAGTGGATGGGATTTTTTTCAATGAATTAATGTTTTCATGGAGAAATATGAGGTGTGTCAATATGGGGCAGCATTCTACTTTTAACTGTAATGCTATTTGGTTTTTTTTAATCTAAAGAAACAGATGGACCTAGCCACAGCAGTTAGAAAACAAAAAGAAATAAAGGGATCCAAATTGGAAAGGAAAAAGTAAAAGTGTCACTATTCACAGATGACATGATACTATATGTATATGGAAAACCCCAAAGCCTCCACCAAAAACTGTTAGGACTAATAAATGAATTCAGTAAAGCTGCAGGATATGAAACCAATATACAGAAATCTGTTGTGTTTCTATACACTAATAACAAACTATCAGAAAAAGAAATTAAGAAAACACTCTTAAATACAACTGTGTCAAAAACCGAATAAAATACCTAGGAATAAAGTTAACCAAGGAGATGAAAGACCTGTACTCTGAAGACTATACGACACTGTGGAGAGAAATTAAAGGCAACTCAAATAAATGGAAAGCTATTCCATACTCATGGACTGGAAGAATTAATATTGTTAAAATATCCATACTACCCAGAGCAGTCTACAGATTCAGTGCAATCCCTATGAAAACTACCAATGAATGTCATTTTTCACAGAGCTAGAACAAAGAATCCCAAAATTAGTATGGAATTGCAAAAGTCCCAAACAGTCAAAGCAATCTTGAGAAAGAAGAACAAAGTATTTTGCTCCCAGATTTCAAGTTATGCTGCAAAGTTTTAGGAATCAGAACAGTATGGTACTGGCACAGAAGCAGAAACATAAAGCAATAAACCAGAATGGAGATCCCAGAAATAAACCAACACGTGTATGCTCAATTAGTCTACACCAAAGCAGGCAAGACTATACAATGGGGAAAAGACCATCTCTTCAATAAATGGTGTTGGGAAAACTGGAGAGCTACGTGCAAAGGAATGAAACTGCACCCTTTTCTTACACCACATACAAAAATAAACTCAAAATTAATTAAAGACTTCGATCTAAGGCCTGAGTCTACAAAAATCCCAGAGGCACTTTGACATTATTCTCAGTGATATGTTTTTGGATCTGTCTCCTCAGACAAGGACAACAAAAATAAACAAATTGGGCTACATCAGACTAAAAACTTTTGCACAGCAAAGGAAACCATCAACAGAACAAAAAGACAACCTACTGAACGGGAGAAGATATTTACAACTGACATATCCAATAAGGGGTTAACATCCAAAATATATAAAGAAGCCATAAAACTTAATATCCAAAACCAAGCAACAAACAAACAACCCCCCCCCAACCTGATTAAACAGCGGGCAGAGGACCCGAGTGGACATTTTCCCCCAAAGAAGACGTACAGATGGCCCGCAGGCACGTGAAAAGATATTCAACATAAATAACTGCCAGGGCAAAGCAAATCCAAACCACAAGGAGGTAACACCTCATACCTGTCAGAATGACTACTGTCAAAAATACAAGAAATAACTTGTGTCCACGAGGATGTGGGGGAAAGGGAAGCCTCGTGCACTGCTTTTCTGTTTGGCTTCATTTTTGAGTTGTGGGTTTTCTTTGGAGTTTGGGGGAAAACCTTTTATTTCACTTTTAGTTTTTGTTAGACTATAGTTGACACATAATGTTACATTACTTTCGGGTGTACAACACAGTGATTCAACTTCTCTGTGCATTACCCTAGTCACCGCAAGTGTAGCTACCATCTGCCACCAGACAATACAATTACAATCTCATTGACGATCTTCCCTATGCTGTGCCTTTTATTCTCATGACTGACTCATGCCACACCTGGAAGCCTGTATCTCCCACTCGTCTTTCCCCATTTTGCCCGTCCCCCCGCCTCTCTCCCCTCTGGCGACCATCAGTTTGTGCTCCACATGCGCAGGTCTGAGTCTGCTTTTTTGTTTGCTTGTTTGTTGATTCATTTGTTTTGTTTTTTACATTCCACATGTTGAGTGAAATCATATGGTATTTGTGTTTCTCAGCCTGACTTTTTTCACTTAACATAACACTCTCTAGGTCCATCCATGTTGCCACAAATGGCACTATCACATCCTTTTTTGGGTGTGTAATATGCCATTGTGTATGTGTGTGAATAATTGTGTTAATATGCAGCACACACTCACACACACACACACACACCACGTCTTCCTTATCCATGCATTGCTATCAGTGGACATTTAGGTTGCCTCCATATCCTGCTATTGTAAATAATGCTGCAATAAACATAGTGGTGCACATATCTTTTCAAATTACTGTTTTCTTTTTCCTTGGGTAAATACCCAGTAGTGGAATTATTGCATCATATGGCGGTCCTGTTCTTAATACCCTTGTGCACTGTGGGTGGGAATGCAAATTGGTGCAGCCACTTATGTAAAATGCTATGGAGTTTCCTCAAAAAAAAAAAAAAAAGAAATTAAAAAAAAAAAAGAAATACCATATGACCCAGAAATTCCACATCCAGGTCATAATAAATTAAAACACAAATTCAAAAAGGCATCAGAGCTTTATTTACAATAGCCAAGATACAGAAGCCACCTAAGTGCCCATTGATAGATAAGTGGATAAAGAAGATATGGTATATATGCAATGAAATATTACTCAGCCACACAAAGAAAGCACATCTTGCCATTTGTGACAACCTGGATGAACCTAGAGGGTATCAAGCTAAGTTAGATAAGTCAGACAGAGAAAGATGAATACTGTATGACTTCACCTACATGTGGAATCTAAAAATACAAAACAAAGCAAAATCAACAAAACAAAACAGACACAGACTCATAGATGTAGAGGACAAACTGAGGACTTCCAGAGGGAAGGGAGTGGGGGGAGTATGGATGAAATAGGTGAAGAGGTACAAACTTCCAGTTATAAAATAAGTAAGACACGGGGGTTTAATGGACAGCATAGGGACTCTAGTGAATGATATTATAACGCCTTTTTATGGTGACAGATGGTAACTAGATTTAGTGTGGTGACCATTTTGTAATGTGTACAAGTGTCGAATCACTACATTGTACCTCTGAAACTAATATAATGTTGTATGTCAATTATTCTCTAATTTAAAAAACCCCAAAATTAGAAGAAAAAACAAGAAGAGGAGGATGGGAGAAAATAAAAGAATGGTATGTCATCTCATTCATGGAATTCCTTCCACTAGGTGAGGCCAGCCAACAATCAATCCACAGTGATCTCTCATCATCAATTAAGGACCTATCAATCAGCTGACAACTCAACTAAGTCTCTTTGGAAACCATCTGGCCTCCAAAAGGATTGGTTCTCCATTCATTACAGTCCTTTGTTTCACAATTTCTGAGACATACACCAAAAAGCCTTTGCAAAGAGGTGGCTATAAAGTCTTGCTTACTCTTTCACTTAGAACCACTCTGTATTGGGGTGCCTGGGTAGCTCAGACGGTTAAGCATCTGACTCTTGATTTCAGCTTGGGTCATGATCTCAAAATTCATGGGTTCAAGCCCTGAGTTGGGCTCTGTGCTGACAGTGCGGAGCCTGCTTCGGATTCTCTCTCTCTCTCTCTCTCTCTCTCTCTCTCTCTCTCTCAAAATAACTATAAACTTTAAATAAAAGAAGAAGAGGAGGAGGAGGAGGGTCTCCTGGGTGGCTCAGTCAGTTGTGCAACTGGCTCTTGATTTAGGCTCAGGTCATGACCTCATTGTTTTGTTAGTGGGATTGGGCGCTGGGCTGCCAACAGGGACCTGCTTGGGATTCTCTCTGTCCCTCTGCCACCCCACCCCCCATCCCCCACATGCAGAGTGCTCTCTCTCTCTGTCTCTCTCTCTCAAAATAAATAAATGAACATTTTTTAAAAAGGAAAAAAAGAAAATCAATTACTGGGCACATTGAAAATTAATTTAAGTACACTTTTGACAATAATCAGTACTTGATAAAAACGCTCTTACCATATGCATGTTTTCCACATATTGTTGCTGAAAATTTAAAGTTGCAGATCTAGCTCATTCAATATGTGGGAAATATATGCCATGGAACTTTGCTGGAGAAAGCCCTCAGCATTGTCACACCTACGAGGCAAATCAGCCTTAATTTCTGTCAGAACAGTCTGACTTTTTCTTCAAGACAAATTGAAGAATTGCATTAATATGCAGTTGGAAGAATACTTTTTAAACCACTAAGAAATACATGAAAGGATCCTTCTTTGAATATAGATATTACTAGAGTCCTCAATATTGATATTTAAATAGTAGAGAGGTAACATACTTTATCCATTTTCTAATCAATTGTAAAACTGGGTAATAAGGCTGTTTCTCATCACCTAGTGTATGATAAACCTATGTAATCTGTAACTAAATTTTTTAAGTTTATTTATTTATATTGAGGGAAAGAGTGAGTGGGGAAGGAGCAGAGAGAAAGAGAGAGGGAGAGACAGAATCCCAAGGAGGTTGCACACTGTCAACGCAGAGTCCGATATGAGGCTCAAACTCTCCAACTGTGAGATCATGACCCCAGCGAAAATCAAGAGTTGGATGCTTCATGTACTGTGCCACCCAGGCACCCCTGTAACTAAAATTTTGTATTATCACATAAGACATTATAACAGAAAGCATGCCGTGCATTCTTGTGTGTTTTTCACTCTAGTGTTGGTCCTTGGGAATAAATAAATCATCGTCATGTAAATCTCAGAAATCATTTCATTAATTTTATTAGGCACTATGGGCAACCTTTCTTCATGTCATTAAGAAAGAGAAATGTATATACCACTAAAATTTAATCAGTCTGTTAGCTGGCCTTTTGTTTATCAAGAGGAGGTGGAAAACATAAAACATTTTATCAGTGAAATAGTTAATGATAATTGAAACTCTTCTTGATCCAATTTGGCAAAAATAGTTTACCTATTTTACAATGTTAATGTATCTCAAAATCTTGTAATCTTTTTATTTATTGATATTATTTAGTGTAATTTAAATGTCGGTAGCATCTAAAAGTATTCCAGAATTAAAATATAAAGAAAAAGTAAAATTAAATTAAATTATTTTCCAGAAAATCATAAAATGATTATTATTCTAACGTGACTCAGTTACTTGATTGTACTTTTTCCCCAGCGATTTACATGTTCCAGGCAAAAGTCTCAATAATAACTGGCAAAATAATTGCTCTGGGGAAAAAATTAAAAGTCTGTTTTTCAGAAAATATAAGTTAAGTAATAATATTAAGGCACATTAGATGTCAAATCATCTCCATGCCATAGGGTACAATATCTCTGAATTTGAAATATATCAACACAGGCTAAATACTGATGTTTTTGAAGCATTCATCATTCCCAGCAGAAATTAGTGTGTGTAAGGTAGGAAAAGTCAAGTCTTAAGGCATTTCTTGATGATGCCATTAACTCATTGGTAAAGGGTTTTTCCAAATTAATAATTGGTGGTGTACCTTTATTTTGCCAACCCATTGGAGTTTTTAAATCTTGGGATGATATAGCTCTGTTATCAGTATGAATATTTCAGGATGAATAATGAGTATGCTTTCCTTTGTATAGTTCATGAAATGATATTGCAGAGATGGAGAGAGTGCATGATCAGAGTGTCAAGTTCTTAAGCACCTGAGTTTGGAAATTAAAGACAGCCTTACCCACCTAACCCTTGGAAAGTGTGCACATCCCCAGAGGTACATGAACCCCATTTGTGTAGACCCCTCGGTTGGCCTATGGCGGTAGATAAAAAAGTGGAGAAAAGTAAACAATTTTGTAAATAGTTTAAAGGTAGATTGGATAATGTTCAGGGGTGTTGAAGGAGATTATTGATGTAACTGGTGTTTGCCCTTCACCTTTGCCTGGCTAAATTGTGTTGTTCCTTGTAGCAGTGCTTTGATACCTGCAGGTGGTCCATAGACCCAGAATCGAATCAGGCTCTGTGGAGGTGAGGTCTGGGTATCTCAGACATTTTTCTGTTTGAAAGTCACCTATTGGGCCCCATCTCTACTGTTGCTGTAGGCTAGGGGTTGGCTACCCTTTTCAGTAGTTTCCTTCACCCTTGCACCTGGACTCAGTGCCCTGAATTCCCCAAAGACCCTGTGCCCCTCTGGGTTCTCTGTTCTACTGAATCTGGGTTAGTGCCCACAAAAGGCACTCCACCCAGAGCTGTGGTGGGAGTTAATCTTCACGACCTCACTCTGTCCCCTGCAGAGTGCTGGAACACCAAGTGCCTATCATATAACCACACTGGTGCCTTCCCTGCCAAAACACCCATGGCTGCAGGTGTGTTAGGTAGCTGGGCCAAAGAAACCGCCAGCCGACTCACTGGATACTAGCTCATCACCGAGATTCTTGTCCTCGAGGCCCTTGGCAGCTGCCTGAGGAGGGGCAGTGCCCAGGTCGACCCCGCCTGCATCTGGACTGTGGACTACAACTCCCAAGATACTTAGGGAGGGCTGGAGTGCTTCTGTGTGTCCTGGGGGCCAGCGGCGGCTAACAGTGAGATCTTAGGAATGCACAATGGAGAGGTTACGACTGTGGAAATGAGGCTGTGGGCCCAGCATGAGCTCAGGAGGCGGCTGTGATGGAGGTTGCAGAGTGGAGCGCATGCGCCCTGTGTGCCTGTGAAAGGCTTGGTGGATGGCTTGTGAGGCTGAGTTACCGTGGTGATGTGCCTTGGAGCATTGGGATGGCTGGATGAGAGCTTGCTGGAGGACATTGGCGAGTCTTGGCGCTGGAGGTAAGCTGGTGCAAAGACCAAATTCGCTCTGTGACTGCACTGCCCATGAGGCCGTCCCTCTTCCCCGGTGCTTGGAACCTAAAGGGCTCAATGTTGGAGCCCTAGCAGGAAGGCTTGATGTGGAGCCACTGCTCAGATGGAAAGGGTGACATGGAGGAACCAACTCAGATAGTGGGAGCAGAGAGGCACAGAAGCGAGCCCCCCTCAGGCTGCAACTGAAGGAGTGGATCAGCCCTTCCCCAGAATGAGGGAGAGGAAAACCGATGCTTGAGGTTGTGAAGGGAGGTGTGAAGGACTGCAAAACTGGATGTTTGGTGCAGAGAAAGCATCGGCTGCCTTGAAGACGTCAGGCCACCACCATTCCCTAGGGGACAGTGCTATCCAATAGATACATAATGAGAGGTACATGTGTGCCATATTGAAAGTTAAAAGAAACTGGTGAAATTAACTTTAACAATGTGTTTTATTTAACCCAACAGATCCAAAAAGTATTCATTTCAACGTGTGATCAATATAATAAGTTATTGTAAGATTTAATAGATGGAGGCAGAGACAAGAGAAAAGAGAGAGACCAAGTTATGGAGCCAAGAAAGCCTTTATTTGGGGTCTGCAGCCCCCAGGCGAGGTTCCGTGACTAGAGTAGGGGTTGAGTCAGGGAAGTTGTGCCTGGTTTGGGAGGGCCGAGGTATTTTATGGGTGAAAGAGTTCTGGGTTTGGTCTTGTGGGGCAGATTATCAAGTAAGGGCATTTTAGGGTCACTAAGGGACAGGATAGGTTGCCTCCTTCGTCAGAGTGGGGGAAAACTGGGGCTTCATGATTAGCTGTTTTCAAATGGCCATGATATTCCAGGTCTGCAGGTGGGGGTGGGGGTTGTCGGTGCGCGGCGTTCTTGACCCGCAGCAAAATGGCTGCTGGGTCGCCATCCCAAGGTAAGTCTTACAGTTATCAGTGAAAGATTTTACACTATTTTTCTTCACTAACTCTTCAAAATCCAGGGTGTATTTGACCTGTACATCACATCCCAACTCACATTCAGCACATTTCAAGTGTCCATAGCCACGTGACTGCATGGCTACCCCATTGGACAGTGCAGCCCAATGGAGCTGGGTATAGAGGAGTAGCTCAGATGTCACCTATTACTTGGTGGTGCAAATCCTGCCTGCCCAAGGTTTCTGCCAATTAGGCTTTCAGTCATTCCTTTTATTTCATTCTGGCTTCCCCTTAGCAAGGCACTGCCATGTCTCTTATCTCATTTTGAACTCCAGTGCTTGTAAGGTGGTTAAGATAGGTGATAACATTATTTCATGGGTGAGAAGTATCCAATCAGTTTTTACCTGACCTTGCTGCAGGAAGGACCAGAGTCTTTCATGGTTTATTCCTTCTCTTCCAGCACTACTTTCCCAGGACTCTGCTCTTACCCTGAAAGGAAAACCCAGAAGAAGAGGGAAAGATTGGGCTCCCAACAGTCCATTTAGAGGTGAGCTGGGATTTCTTTTTCCTCTCTGAAAAGTCTCCTCAGTTCTTAGCAAGAGAGGGTATCATCCTCTCTGCCCTGCAGTGTCTCTGCTGAGCCAGTTTCCTTCAGGAGCTTCAGCCTCAGACTCCTCATAGATTGCCAATCTTGGAAGAAGATGGAATCTATAGGAAACTCTTCTGCAGTTTTCTCTTCTCCATCCACTACTTAATAATTCATCACACCTTTGAGATCTACTTTGTGTCTCAAAGTTCTCTACTATGCCAGGACTGGTCCTGGGCATGAGGGAACTTAGGGCCTGCTGGGAGAGAGAGAACAGGACAAGATCTGAGTATGAAATGATGAAATAATAAGAAACTGCGTGATTAACTACCCATATCAGAAATTTTTGTTTTGCTTTGAGTAGTTTGTTGTCAGATTGGTTTCCATACAACACCCAGTAGTGCTTCTCCCACAAGTGCCCCCCCTCCATGACCATCACCCCATTCCCCCCTCCCCCTCCCCCAAAATTTTAACAGAAGGAGAAATTTAAGCTGCATTTGGAGATGTAGAAGTGACAGGGCGTTTCCAGGCTAGAGGAGTGTATGACAGAGGCTCAGGGACAGAAATGAACAGATTTTCCCAAGGACAATTGAGAAGACAGGCTGGAGTAAAAGGTATGTGAGGCATAAATTGAGGCTTATAGGTAAGAAGAAACCCAGAAGGTGTTTACACTCTTGTAAAAAAAATTACTGTGACAAAGTATATATAACACAGAAGTTACCATTCTAACCATTTTTTATGTGTTCAGTTCAGTTGCATTGAGCAATCCATATTGTTGTGCGGCCATCACCACTGTCCATCCCAAGAACTTTTTCATCTTCCCAAACTCTGTGTCTCTATTAAACATTAACTCCCCATCTCCCTCCCACTGCGAGCCCCTGATGACAACCATTTGACTCTCTGTCTCTGTGACCTTGCTCTAGTAAGTGGAATCTATAGTATGTGTCTTTGTGTCTGGTTGCTTTCCTTTGACATAATGTCCTCCAGGTTGGTGTGTACACTGTTGGTAGTCACCTTCACTGGGCCTTATGACGTGTGCATCAGGAGGCTGGGAAATGTTTAGGATTTAGATCGCCATGTTGCAGGCAGTATTTTAGGGCAGGCCTATAGGGTGTTTGGAGGAGGGAAGACCCAAAGTGACCTGATGTGGTTTTGTGTGTGTATGTGGGTTTTGGTTTGGTTTGGTTGGGTTGGGTTTGATTTTAGCTCAGAAGGCTGTCACAATCACAGTCCTTATTACCTAAATGAGAAGCCATTAGCAAGCCTCAGGAAGCCCTCCAAGAACCCATTGTTTTATTCATAAAAAGGGTTTCAAAGATCTAATTTCCAGGACCTTGGGAATATGTAAAAGAAAAAACGCCCCCACTTTTTCTTGGGCAGTTGCCTCAAGCGGTCATTCATGGATTCCTCAAGGGTTTTCTGCAGTCCACTAAAGAGGCACAACCTGGTCAGGCCTGTGCAGAGACCTGGAGGAAATGGCTGCTTTTTGGTGCCAGCTAGTTGTTTTGACTGGATGCAAGAAAACAGGCAGAAGAGAGTTTAGTCTTTTACTGTTGGTTTAGTCACAATAAAGAAGGTGTTTACTTCCTGAGAATCTAGGTCAATTTTCAAATTAAGAAATTTAGGTCAATTTTCAGAGTAGCATTTTTTTTTAAGTTTTACATAGGGTATAAATTCAGATCTACAAATCTAATATCAGTGCAACTCGAGTTCTCAAGACCAGGGAAGTGGATTTAAAGCCAAAAATAAATGAATAGATTTCAAGTTTTGTTTATCTCCGTTTCTTGTGTTAGACATGTGAATTAGCACAAGGCTTTCAGAGACTTTGGATCTAAATAAGACTATTGCTTTCCATAATTTAGGCTTATTTATTAAACATGATTCCATACCTGAGACACAGAATTTGAAAAGAAGCAGCTTAAAGGAATCAGCTCTTTCACAGATATGAGAGTAAACAGGGTTTGGTTGCATTTTCTAGTCAGAGCATAAACCTTTGTAGTCTTTATTGTCCTCATTATGTAAAATTGTATCATTTGCCTTTAGAATGTGATGTGAACATTGGGCTGCGAAGTATAAACATATTCACTGATATCAACCTTGTAGCACCGTCTGTAATCTTTCCTTCTGAGGACTGGTTTCTTTGGTTCTCCTTTTGGGGGCACAAGGACTGAAAACTGCTCTGTTTGCCTGGTAGTCTCTGGTCTTTTTTTGAGGTGATATTACAAACTTGGGCATAACAGAGCTAGAGTTCAACTGGGCCCAAAAACTTAAGATCTTACTTATACTATTACATATTTGCTACTTGGTAATTCTCCGATTTTCAAATACCTTTACCATCATTTATTAGTATTGATTATGCTTAAAGATTAATAGTAAAACACGCAGGCTCTGGAATCACATCGGTTTGGTAGAATCGAAATCTGGCTACACATGCCTGTTGTTTTTTTTAATAGTTTATTGTCAAATTGGTTTCCATACAACACCCAGTGCTCTTCCCCACAAGTGCCCTCCTCCATTACCACTGCCCCACTTCCCCCCTGCCCCTCCCCCTTCACTCTCGGGTTCCTTTTCAGTATTCAATAGTCTCTCAGGTTTTGCGTCCCTCTCTACCTGTTGAGTGACTTTCAGTAAG
>PJEM01016809.1:0-17978 GCA_004023845.1 Helogale parvula | reverse complement strand
AGTTTGTCATAATAGATTATATATATCTTTTTTGTATAATAACTAGATTCAGTTTACTAATATTCATTTTGGGAGCTTTTTAAGCCTAGGTTCAAGTAATATTGCTTTGTACTTTTCCCTTTTTATACCATTCTTTTCTAAGATAGTTTTGAAATCAAGGTTCTATTAACCTTGTAAAATGAAAGATTTATTTCCTTTTCTGTTCTCTGGGAGATTGTGTGAGACTGACATGCTTTTTTTTTTTAACTTTAATTGCACCATAGTTAAAAATTGTATGAAAGCAATTTTTGAAACTTGTTAAGTGTACTGTTATGCATGAAAGAAATTTAATATTCTGGGTGTGTCCAGTTTTTCAATTTAGTCTTATATGCCAGTTCATTAAATAAGATTTTAAGTTATTTTCTTCAAATATTCTGTGTTCCAAATATTCTGTGTTCTTTTTGACTTTTATTTTTTTCATCTATCATTTACTAAAAACTGATACTTTGATGCTGGCTTTGTTTATTTCTTATATTCTGTCAATTTTTGCTTTAAATATTAGAATTTTTGTTATGTGCATATAAATATAAAATATTTTTTTAGCTACTTAGTGAATCATGATTTTGAGTTTAGGCTGTGTAATTTGATATTGTATAACCAGCTTTATTTTGGTTTGATATTATTGACATATCTTTTTCCATCTACTGACCCTTTGTTTTACTACATCCTCATGGTTACGTGTGCCTCTTGCCAACCACATATAGCTGCATTTTATCTAGTCTGAAGTTTATTTTCTTTGATTTATTATTTTACTTTATTTTAAAGTTTGTTTATTTGGTTTGAGTGAGAGAGAGTGCACATGGGGGAGCAAAAGAAAGAGGGAAAGAGAAATTTCCATGCAGGCTCTGCTCAACACAGAGCCCAACACTTGGATTGATCCCTCAACAGCGAGATCACAACCTGAGCCTGAATCAAGAGTCAGATGCCCAACTGACTCAACTATGGATTTCAGTGATAAATTCATGAATGCCAAAATCATTATTAAGATATTAAGGGAAACTAATGAGTCTAAAATTTCAGGTGGAGGATAATCCTGTTATCCTATCAAATGTTACTTGGGATCACCTTTGAGGTACTAGACTGGTCAAAAAAATCTGTTACAGCCTTTTTAAATGTTCTAATGTAAGTTGTAGATTATTTTCTGGACATAAGATTTTTAAGCATATACATAGTTCAGTATTTTGTTAAAATAAAAACCATTTGGATTTATTTATTATAAAATGTATCACAGCCTGACACAGGAGATCATTATTTGCAAATGAAATATTTGTTGAATGAATAAAGCTCATCATTGAAAACTAAGTCAACTTACTTTAATAGTAATAAAAATATTAGTTTTCTGTTGCTGTGTAACAGATTACCAAAAACTTAGTGGCTTCACACAGCTCATGTTTATTACCTCATGGTGTTGTGGGTTAGCTGGGTCCTCTGTTTAGGATCTCAGGTAGCTGAAATCAAGGTGATAGCCATGCTTGAGTCCCACGTGAGGCACAGGATACTTCTTTAAGCTTACTGCTTGTTGTCAGAATTCATTTCTTTGTGGCTGTATGACTGAGGTCCCCGTTTTCTTGCTAGCTGTCGGCCAGAAATTGCTCTCTACTTCTAAAAGCCCCTCAAGCCCTTGCTACATGGCTGCCTCCTCTCATAACATAGCAGTTTACTTGTTTAAGGCAATCAGGAAAACCTCTGTGGCTTTGAGTTTCTCTGATATCTCCTAAGGGCTTACCCGATTATGTCAGACAATCTAGAGTAGTCTCTTTTTGGATAAGCTTAAAGTCAACTATAGTTAAGGGTCTTAATTACATCTACGTGATCCCTTTTACTAAATAACATGGTGCAGTTATGGGAACAATATCCCATCATATCCCAATATATGCCTAGGTTCCCAGGGAAAGTGAGGGTCAGAGAGGGTTCACATTAGAATTCAGCCTATTGCAACACTCAAATAACTCATTTCTCTGGCTCCTGTAGTGGGTACACTAGCATTTCGGCAATAGAAGACAAACAGGATATTAATTGCCATGATTTAGAGAACAGTGATTGAGTTTCTGAAGTCTGTTCTGGAATATCTATAATATTTTCTTGTCAAAGGCCTTGATTGGTAGATGCTAAAGTTTTGAGTATTGCTCTTTATGAACTTAAGCAATTTTACCAAAAAAAAGGTAAGAAGATGAGGAATGTTTTCAGAATTCCGGATTTTCTAATGGTATTTAATATGTATATGCTCATTTTAGTAGGGTTACAATCTGTATTCAAAACGCTTTGTGTACTTGATTTATAAAACTTTATTCCATATAATTACATTTAATTTTGTCTACATGTTAGTCATTTAAAATATTCATATAATGTTCCATTATATTATCTTTACCACAGTTGCTTAAGCATTTTCTCTGTTGAGCATTTAATGTCTTAAATATTTTATTATAAATAGTAATAATTCTAAGGAGTTGCCACCTCTTACTTGAGGAGAAAGAATTATCATGCATAGGCCATGGCCAGAATAGCAAGGTTGCAGTTTGCTAAGGCCAGTTCAACAAAGGCACGTTTCAGCCATGAGCCCTGAAACCCTGAGGTGCCTGGGGTATTAGAGAAGCCTTCTCTGAACCCCGTTTATCAGCATTTCATTTTTACTGGTAATTGGGTAAATTATCAGTTCTATTAATACTTTTGTTCATTTTTAACAATTATCTCCTTTTTGTGTAGCTCTTGCCCTCAATGAAATTACTGGGTCAAAGAACAGGAATAATGTTATAAGTCTTGTTATTTATTACTAAATTGGTCTCCAGAAAAGTTAGAATTACAGTCCAGTGATATAATATTTGCCTGTATTTTATGATTCAGGAAACATTTATTGACTGCCATGATATCTTCTAGCTGGTAGGGATACTTTGACAAAATGTCAAGGAACTCATAGTTTCAAGTAGCTGTTATAACTTGGTGATAAATACCATGCATTTTTAAAGTTCAGAGGAGGGAGTGATTCTCTGCCATAAGTGTTCATAGAAGCTCTGGAGAATGTGATATTGGAGAATTTTTAAATGTGGTATGGGAAGTGGTCTTTGAAAGGTGGGTGTAAATTTGCCAGATGTAAGAATAATGTAAGAATGATAAAAGACTATGTGGGTATGAAGATTAATGTAAGTGGGGTCATATTGGTTTGCAAGCTATAATGCCTTGGTGAACTATAGAAAGTTATTATTTATTTCTAATGTTTAATTCTGCAGCATTTTAAGGTTTTTGTCTATTTAAACATATTAATTCTAATTATATACTTATTTTCTTGAATAGATCCTCTCTATTCTTTATGGTAATAACTACAATACTATTATAAGTTTTTTCTTTTTTATAATTTATTTATTTTTGAGAGAGAGCATTTGAGCGGGGGGGGGGGGGGGGGGAGAATCTCAAGCAGGCTCCACACTGTCAGCACAGAGCCCATTGTGGGGCTCAATCTCACGAACTATAAGATCATGACCTGAGCAGAAACCAAGAGTCAGACGCTTATCTGACCTAGCTATCCAGATGCCCCTATGAGTTTTTTCAGGTATTCCATTTGTAGATGTAACTCTTATTCATTGAAAATTATCTGGATTGTGAAACAAAAATTTTTTGGCAAGCTGGATCAACATGAAATGTAGAGAAGATACAAATAAGCTAGACTGACTAGAGAAAGGGGGCATAAATTCAGTGACAGAGAAAAATGTTAAAACATGGGATGAATATCATATGCAAATATTCTATTAATTTTTTAAATTAGGAAGAAAGATGTCTTTGTATAAAATTTTATATTTCTGAAACAACTCAGAGTAGTTTATTAACCTGGCCGAACTAATTATAACCATGAAATAACATGTATCTAGAGAGGCACTAGGCCCAGAGGATTTGGATGAATTCCTTTAAAATTTTTAAGAAACAGAGGGGCTCGTAGGTGGTTGCCTCAGTTAGTTAAAGGACCAAGTCTTTGATGTTTTTATTATTTTATGGGTTTTTTTGTTAATGTTTATTCATTTTTTAGAGACAAGAGTGCAAGCAGGGTAGGGGCATAGAGAGGAGACACAGAATCCAAAGCCAGCTCCAGGCTCTGAGCCGTCAGCACAGAGCCTGACGCGGGGTTCAAATACATGATCTACAAGATCATGACCTGAGCCAAAGTCGGAGGCTTAACTACCTGATCCACCCAGGTGCCCCAGGAGTCCAAGGCTTGACTTTGGCTCTGGTTGTGATCTCATGGTTTGTGGGATCAAGTCCCTCATTGTGCTCATACTGCAGTGTGGAGCCTGCTTGGCATTCTCTCTTTGCCTCCCTCTCTGATCCTCCCCCACCTCAAAGTAAAGAAACTTAAAATTTTTTTTAAACAAGTAAATCTTAACTGTGGAAATATTTCAGAGTACAGAAAAAATGGAAGCTTCCTAGCTCATTTTATGGAGTTGGTATCCTTTTGAAGATACTAACAAGATAAAATGTTACCATCACCGGAATTGTTCAGTATATAAACGTCTGCATGGAAAGGGGACAGTAAATGTGGTGCTCATTTGAAAGGAGGGTGAAGGAGGATGTTTATCATTTTCTTTATGATGTCTGTAGTTACAAGGAGAAATGTTCAGGTGTGATTTTAATATAGCAGTTTTTATTTCTATAGGGTTTTGATCAGCTTGGCTGTTTTATAAAAATGAGATTTTTACTTCATAGCAGTTTCCTAGATAATTTAAAGTATTTCATTTATTGATTTTAGTTCTCATAACTCAAAGATATGGATCTTTCTAACAAATAGTCTCATTAGCTCCTGATTTTAAGAGTATATAAATTCAACTCTTTAACAATTTCATGAGACAGATTTTGTATAGAAACAAAGAAATCACAACTTGTTCCAATTCATATTTACTAGCTTGTCAGTATTGACCTAAATCAGTCACTTTATAAATAGTAGGAGAACTGGGTTCAAATGAAGTATAAGTGATTGAATTTTAAGGAGCAATTTTAAAAGTACTTTTTCATCTAAAAAAAATACCCTTTTTCCTCTGACTTTGATATAATAATATTGTTTCAGTTCCTTTCATAAAAACCAGGAATTCTCTTTGTTAAAACAGGGACTTGAATTATCCACCTCTTTACATGGTTGTCACAAAAAAGGGAATCATAAACACAGAGGTCTTTGCAGCAACAGATGAAAGCTGTCATGATTATTTAAGTGCTTCTTACAAGTTCATCAAAAAAGACCCATTCAGTAAAACTCCCACTGAAGAAAAAACTTTAAGAAAACAAACATGGCTGTTTGCTAGTGGATAACTGTGAAGTATATTAAAAGTTCTGTATTTACTTGCAGATTGGTCGCCTCCAAGATCTGGTAAGGAAAAGTGAACAAGGTCTTGGCTCTGCAGAAGGACTCATTGCTAGTCTTCAGGACTCCCAGGAAAGACTTCAAAATGAGCTCGATTTGACTAAAGGCAGGCTGAAGGAGACCAAGGAAGCTCTATTAAATGTTGAGGTAATTTTATACTCCTGCTATAATCTAAAGATCAGCAAGGTAAACATATAGTTTGCTTAAAGTTTCTTGTAAACAGACTTTGTATATAGTATGTTAGTTTTGCAGCGCTTTCTTAGCAAAGTACTAAAACTTAGTGTCTTAAAACAACAGGAATTGATCCTCTCACAGTCTGGAGGCTGAAAGTCCAAAATCAAGGTGTTCTCAGGGCCGTTCTTCCTTGTCATCCTAGAGAAGCAGGTCCTTCCTCACCTTTTCCGGCTCCTAGTAGCCCCAGCCCTCCCTGGTTTGTGTTACTTTTTAGTTTCCTCCTCGGTATTCAGCGGCATTCTTCCTGTGTCCTCACATCAGCTTCTTACTTTTTTCTAATTTTTAGAGAAAGGATGCAAGCAAGGGAAAGGGGCAGAGGGGGAGGGGGGGGAGAGAGAGAGAGAGAGAGAGAGCGAGTGAGCGAGCGAGCGAGCGAGCGCACTATCGAGCATGTTAAGCAGGCTCCACTCAGCATGGAGCCTCACTCGGGGTTGAATTCCACAATCCTGAGATCATGACCTGAGCCAAAATCTAGAGTCAGATGCTCAACCAACTGAGCCGCTCAGGCTCCCCACTATTTTTCCCCTCACATGTTATGAGGCTACCCATCACATAGGACTAGTACTCCAGTATGTGCTCCTTTTAATGAATTACATCTTCACTGACCCTATTTCCAAATAAGGTCGCACTCTGAAGTACAGGGGTTAGGATTTCCACATAAGTCTTTAGGATCACAGTTCAACCCATAACAATCGGGGCGCACAATTCTTTTACTGGTAAGCATTCAAACTTTCATGTAGTGACTAAACAATGCTCTGTCACCTACAAATTTCGAAAGGCTCTGGCCCTTCCATTCTCATGGAGCATAGCAAATATTTAGATTGCCTCAGAAAGTAGAGAAAAGAATCCATAACAACTAAGGGTATAGTATCCAGAGAGTTCTTACTTTTCCTGCAGAGAGGTGACTTTGAGTGAGGGCTCTGAAGTCAGATTGGCTGGTGTGATTTCTTGATCCTCGCTTAATGTGTCACTTTGGGCAAGTTACTTCTTCTAAGCCTCAATTTACTCGTCTGCACATTGCAGGAGCGGGGAGAGGTAATAATACACTTCACACCACTACTGTAATAATTAAATGAGGTAAACCATTTACAGCACAGTGCATAGTACGATAGTAAGCACTCAGGAAACTTTGCCTTTTATTAATATTATTTCAAATTTAATTTTTTTTAGCTTAGTATGGAATCAGTTTCATTTTCTAAGGTCCTGGCTCATATTTACAGTGCTCTTCTATCAAGTAGTGGGATATACTAAATATTGTAAGCAAAACCTTAGCAACAGTCCATTTTTTTGTTCTGCTGGACAATTTTAACTGAGAGAATACAGATACTGTATCACAATTTACTGCAACTTTAGGTAAGCTCCTTAATGGCAGGTGTTTTCTCTGGATGTGAGTTTTTCCCCTCCTCCCTGCTGAGTTTCTATTGTGTATTATATAAATGAACCCACCATAAAGTGGATATTGATCCCTGAATATGTGTCAACTTGTTGGTTGATACCTGTTTGGGGTCCAGACACAGATAAGGCCTGACTCTCTGCACTTAAGACATCTTAGACCACGGTTGGGAAGCAAGAAGTAAGAGGCTGATGACAATGATAGTATTAGTTTATCATTTGTAAATCTGTAGTTTGGAGCTTATAGTTTCTGCCATTACTCCATCTTGCTGAGCCTGGTCCCTCACCTGTAACCTCCCCATGTGGTTATGACAATCCCATAAGCTGGATGGATGTGAAAAAAGAGCAAGTATTTTCTTTACTTGTTTTCTTACCCCACTAATATCTGATAAAGTACTTTGCATTCAGTTAAAGAAATACTTCTTAAGTAATTCTACCCCATCTAATGCTGCCTGTGGTAGAAAAATTAATAGCTCCTAGAGAAGAATACTTAGTGGAAAGTACGGTCGGCTAAGGTGGCTGAGTCTCGTTTTCAGAACTCACTGCCATGAGCCATGTGCAGGATGGTGGTTTTGGCATTGACTTGCTTCTCGCCCATTAATCTGGATATGCCCATCAGCAGTGTCACAACACATGCTGTTAGTAGTGGCTGATCCAGAAAGGGGTCATTGCTAGAACAGAAGGAAACACTGTCATCTGTTGTAGCCAGAGAGCGGCTCCACTGCTGGCAGGGACTGGTGGTGGCCAGTGTCGTCCAAACAGGTCATGTCTAGCCTCAGGCTCCAGAGAGCCACTTGATGTATCTACTCTGCAGGAGTTTCATATATATCATATTTTGTTCCGTGACACTAAACACATGGATCACTGTTTTGAAGTTACATGATAAAAATAGTAGCCCACATGTCTTATAATTATTTTAATCATGTCGGTGAAGTATACCTATAATGCTTCAGCTCTGACTAAATAGACTTTGATTATAAATATGAATAAATTTGAAGAATGTATCTATGTAATGTGTATATATATGAAGATAGTAGATACCCATGATATGGAAAGTTAAGATTTCTGGGGTACCCAGGTGGCTTAGTTGGTTATGCATCTGACTCTTGATGTTGGCTCAGGTCATGATCTCACAGTTTGTGAGTATGAGCCCTGCATCCAGCTCTGTGCTCACAGCACCGAGCTTGCTTGGGATTCTCTCGCTCTCCCCCTCTCTCTCTGTCCCTCCCCAGCTCTCTCTCTAAGTAAGTAAATAAACATTTAAAAAGAGATTAATTATGCTAACTTTCAGCTATTTAAAATGATTTGTAAAATTATAAGCCTTGATAAAACATAGTTTGCACAAGGACATTTAAAATATAAAATGTGTGCCATATACTGTCAGAAAATCTTGAGTAACTATTATAGATGGCACTATCAGTTATTGTGCTATAAGAAGTTAAAAGTTATACTGCGAGCACTCTGCTTATTTGAAATCACCAGCAATGACTTTGCTTTTGAACCCTTGCTTTCATTGAAAAATTTTTATTTTTCAGGGTGAGCTAGAACAAGAAAGACAACAGCATGAAGAAACACTTGCTGTCATGAAAGAGGAAGAGAAGCACAGAGTGGACAGAATGGCCCATGACTTAGAAATAAAATGGACTGAAAACCTTAGGTACGTTTTTTTACTCTGCGATGTAATCTTACCAGTATAGATGTGCAGGGGCACCTGGGTGCCTTAGTTACGCATCTGACTTCTGCTCAGGTCATGATCTCTCACAGTTCATGAGTTTTGAGCCCCACGTCAGGCTCTGTGCTGTCACTCAGAGCCTGGATTCTGCTTCAGATTCTGTCTCTCTCTCAAAAAAAAATATGGATGTGCAAAGATACTTTTCTGTTGTATGGCTTATGTTACTTATTGTTAAAATCATAGGGACAGTATTTTTAATGAATTTTTTATGCTTAGATGCAGAGCAATTGGAATTCTTTTTTTCTGCTTCAATACTTTTTCTGATTTTATTTTCTTGAATATAAAATACTAACCTCAAGTCAGACATCTTATTCTAGTACCTGTTCTGCCATTGATAACTGACAAATCAGTGATCATGGGTAAGTTACCAACTTATAATATAGTCCTATAAGCCTGACTAAAATCATTGTTAACTCTTATTCTGAGGTGGCTTTTGAGGAGGATTAATAAAATACATAGAAAACCCGCGAACAGTTGTGTTATAGCTACTGAGAGGAATAATTCTCTATGAAGTAAAAGCATTTGTTTTATTTTAGACAAGAGTGTTCTAAACTTCGTGAAGAGTTAAGACTTCAACATGAAGAGGATAAGAAGTCAGCAATGTCTCAACTTTTGCAATTAAAAGAGAGAGAGAAAAATGCAGCCAGAGATTCATGGCAGAAGAAAGTAGAAGATCTCTTAAACCAGGTAATCAATAGTCTCTATATTATGAAGGTTCATTTTCCTTGACATTCTCTAGTTAGGGAAATATTTTAAAATATTGTGTGTTAATTAATTGTATTTTGGGTTTTTTTTCCATAGGTCAAATTAAAAATTTTTTAAGTGTATAAAATCAAGGAGTCATATTCATTAACTTGTGAAATGTTGTATTAAAATAATGTTACGTATGCAGCCCTACATTCTGTAAAGTTTTTGGTTTAATATTTGAACTGAACACATTAGAGACTTTTAAATGGAAAAGTCACCCATATTTTGATAATATAAAGTCTTTTTTTTTAAGCCATTAGGTATCATTTGGGTCCCGGAAGGTAAAATTTGTTAAATGCATCCTGATTGCCTAAAAACGTACCAGAAGTGAGCAATTTCCTTCTTTCTCACAAAAAGGACATTGTCTGTTACGGTTCAGAATGTTATTAACAAAAGGTAGTGATATTCCTAAATCTGTCTTATGTCAGGCTCACTTATATCTATTTATAACTATAATTAAAAGAATGTGCACATTTTCACTCACTTTCTAACTATGAATTCTTAGAATTCTTCTGCAAAGCCAGTTATTAAGTAAGACTGACTGCATGAGTCACCAGTTGACAAGCAAGTGCAGAGCGTGGATGAGAAGCAGCTCCATAATTTAGTGCTAGAAACTTACTATTATCTTTCTATTTGTGATCATGATGAGTTTCACAATAAACAGGCTAGGCTGTCTATAAGATAATTTATTACATAGGTACATACATGCAGTGTCTCTCGAGTTCTTGGGGACTGCCAATTTGTGTCTGGTCTCATAATAATTAATAACGTTTCTTTAAAAAGGGAGTATATATACATGAATACTTATGATTTTTTGTGAAAAATTTGCAACCTTTGAAACTCAGATAAAAATAAGAAGGAAACAAGTCTTATTAGAAGTTGGGCACCACATTAGCATTGCTTAGGTCACCTTCTGTACACTTACGTTACATTCCTATCTAGAGACCGAGAGGGACGGCTTTTCTTGGGGACAGTGGTACTACTACTCTGTGATGTTCTCTACTTTAAAAGATTTAATTAGTCCAAATATATGATAAAAAAAAATGCCCCCCCTCCCCCACTGAAAGTCTGCCTTGTTTTTCGATCACGAAGTATTAACTAATGGACATTTTCTGGCTTAGTTTAGCAATGTAAAGAGAACCTACCACTTCTCCCACCTGTTTTCTACTAAATTATTTTATAATTCTTATAGTCTCTCTCAAAGTATCACATTTCATCCATGCTCCTCTGATATTTTTTCTTCCCCTCTGCCAATAGCTGTTCTGCATTGTTTATTCCTGAGAGGAAGTAATGCTTTGCATATGGTTTTAGTTCTGTATAATTAAATAATTTATCACATAATGGCTCCAATTTTTGCCAGCTTTAGCAGAAAGCATTTTTTATCAGTTTTCAAAGCAGGTTAGCCATAAATATCAATATAACCAGGAATTAATTGCCTCCAAAGGTGAAGCTCTTCTGTGCTGCTCTATGTCATCAGTCCATTTCCAAAATTACGTCATCCCCTCTCCCCACTTCTAAAATACAGAGCGCATATGCATTACCCTAGATGCCATATCCTGGCAAATGGCTGTTGCAGCTCAGGATCTTCTGTGCCTGAAGAAAGTTAAGAAAACAATAGAACAAAAAATTCTACATTGAAGTGAAAACGGGTATTATGTTATCAAAATTACACTCTTTCCAGCCATGTGAGAGGAAAAAACTTCTAGCAGGACCAGAAAGTTGTTGGGTTTTTATTTCCCTTAAGTTTATTTATTTTGGGGGGTGGGGGAGAGAGAGAGAGAACAGGAGCAGGGCAGAGACGGAAGGAGACAGAACCCCAAGCAGGTTCCACTCTAAGCACAGGGCTGGCTCGTGCCCTCGGCTGAAATCAAGAGTCCATCGACCGACTGAGCCACCCAGGTGCCTCAGGACCAGCAGGTTTTTTTTTTCTTTTTTAAAGAAAGAGTTGATGGTTTGTGGGGGGCTTTTTAGGGCATTTAAAAATTTTTTTATCTATTTAGAGAGAGAGAGAGAGAGACTGAGAGTGCACAGATGGGGGAGGGACAGAGAGAAGGAGAGAGAGAATCCCACGCAGGCTCCAGGCTGTCAGTGCGGAGCAGGGCTGGAGCTCCCAAACCGAAGCTAAAACCAAGAGTTATTATGCTTAACCGACTGAGCCACCCAGGTGCCCCAGGACCAGCAGGCTTTCCAGTGGAACTTTGTTACGGACAGAGGACCTCTTCCTCCTTGGCCCTTTGGATCTTGTCCTCTTGATTATTTTGGATGGATTCCTAGAACGGGTGCCCTGTTCTTGCTCTACGGCTTTCCCCTTGCCTGATCCTACCAAGCCCTGTTCCTCATACCTTCCACCTCCAGCCCTGAGCCCTACAATCATTTCACTCTCCTGGCTCACTCATCCTCTTATCCCTAGCGCTGCCAGGACCTTTTGCATTTAGGGAAAACAGACCCAGCTTGGGGTTTGTGACATTTAAAGAGTAAGAGTAGGGAAGAGAATTGGAACAGCCAGACCTTAGGCGGAAACATATATTGTGAAAAGTATCAGAGGATCTGTGTTTTCACATATTTTTGATTTAAACTTCCCTATCAAGAAATGGGCAAAGAAAGGCCTAAGAATTTCACTTTTCTTAAGTCAGATATTTTTACTTTATCAAAATTTCTCAAAGCTATTATTTTTATTCTATGCTCTGACCAGAACCCAATTTCATAATTTTAGTTTTAATATTTCATGGTTTTGTTTTCTGTCTAATGATTACACCTTAGTCCAAAACTAGGTATGCTTCCTGGGCTAATCAGTGTGTACATTTGAATTCCTTTAAAGTAAAAGAACTACATTTTTACTCTTCAACTCTGTCTAAAGAAAAATGATTATATAGAGTCATATGTGATCATATTTTCTGTTTGTGATTAAAATGTCATCATTTATTTATTTCAGCTTGTTTTCAGGGAAGATTTTATTTTGGGTCCAACATGATGACTTTATATTCCAATTCTCTCATTCAAATCAGTAGACTGAGATTTGGGATAGACCTGGACCATTCAGACATAAAACTGTGGGACTTTGTTGTTTGGGTCTGACTCTCCATTTTGAACTTTGAGGCCCCAAGGTAGCTGGTGATAGCCACCATTGTACACAAGGCAGTTTTACCTTCCACATATCTACAGTTCAGTAGAGAAAGATTTGTATACAGATACGTACAGTAAGAGTCACTCTGCAGTGAGTGACTGTCAATGGTCTGGACAGTCTGTACTATAGGAGCAGGGTCTGGTTCCTCCCAGCTCACATAGTTGTGATTGTGTACATGCCTTCTCAGCTCCATATTCTGGGACATGTTGGTGGCTGGCAGTCATCCATGCAGGGAGCCTACATCCTTATCAACTTACTGCTGGGTGGGAGTGTGGAATAGAGAAAGAGTAACGCAGCCCAAGTGTCTGGGAAATTTTTCATTAAAGAAGTCAGCTTTAATGTGACTTTCAAATAGGGTAGACGATGAACACAAATATTTTTACTCATTTGACATTTTATTGAATATACTCTTATTTCCCAAGCACTGTGTATGAGGAGAAAAATGAGGTATGGATAGCTGGGGAGATAGGTCATTGTGAAAAATTTTGACTTCCAAGCATAGGAGTTCAAAGTTCACTCAGTAAGCTATGGGAGTCTGTCAAAGGTTTATGGGTAGGAGAATAACATGTTGAAAATTTCATTTTAGGGAGCTTAATGTGATTGTGATTTTGAAATGAGGATGAAATGGAGACCTCTCACTCATCTACAATGTCTGAAACAGAACTCTTGAATACACATGATACACCCAACGGTCACCCCTCAATCGAAACCAGATTCCTCCTCCTAGACTCTGCCATCCATCTCGGACTGCTCGCACTGGGCCACCAATCAGTCCGGCAGCATTTCCTGCTGCTCTCCCTTCAAGTACACCCAGGATCTGCCCGTTTCCCAGCACTTGCAGGGCTCTCCTACACTGCAAATGGAACCTGCACTTGGTCTTCCTGCTGCTTCCCTTGCCTGCCTACATATTATTTCCCAACTAGCCCCAGTGATGCTCTTAATTTTTTTTATGTTTATTTTTAGACAGAGACAGAGAGAGACAGAGACAGAATGTGAGTGGGGGAGGGGCAAAGAGAGAGACACACAGAATTGGAAGCAGGCTCCAGGCTCTGAGCTGTCAGCACAGAGCCCAACGTGGGGCTTGAACTCACAAGCTAAGCTGTGATATCATGACCTGAGCTTAGGTTGGGTGCTTAACCAACTGAGTCACCCAGGTGCCCCTGGAGTGATGCTCTTAAAATGTTAAGTTAGATCATGTTACTCTCCTGCTTCAGACTTTCTACCTTATAATCCACACTTTTACCATGGCCTGTGATTTGTCCCCTACCAACATCATCTCCTGCCACTACTTCCTTTCCTTTTCTGCAGTCTTGCTGGAAGACTTGGAGTTCCTGGAACCCACACACACCAAGATTAATCCGTCTCAGGGCCTTTACACCTGCCTCCACATGGAACCCACATTCCCTAGACCTTTATGGCTTGTTCTTTCACTTTGTTCAATTCTCTGCTCAATCTTAATGCTTCAAAAAGATCTTCCTTAGCCACTTTCTCTAAAATAGCACCCTCCATCCCTCTGTGTCCTCTTATTCTGCTTTGTGTTTCTTTAACACATTCTACTATATAGCATCATATTCATTATTTTTCCTATTAGAATGTAGTTCCATGAGAGCTGGGTCTTTATGCTCTTCAATATTGCATATCCAGCTGCTTAAACTCCCTGGCATATAATAAACACTCAGTAGTTGTTGAGTGGAGTGAACAAAAGTTGTCAAATATATGAAGTACGAATAATTCTACCTATTTAGGACCTGAATTAAGTTTATTTCACTGAGAATACAAGGGAAACTATGAAGGAAAAAAATCATGTAATTTGATGGAATACTTTGGTATGGGAGAAATAAATGTTAAAGTTGACTCAGGATTTGAAGCCAGAATAATCAAAAGGAAGAGCATCATCTGAGAGACAGAAGTCATGAGCTCCTTAACTGGGGAGAAGTGGGATGATAAGATGGGAAGTTTGGTTTTAGATGTATTGATTCTACCATCACAGGAAACTTTAGACTTTTTCATACTTAATTGGAAAGAGAAATGACATGAATAAGAAATAGAGCATTAAAATAAGTGCTGGGGGCAACTGGGTGGCTCAGTTGGTTAAGTGTTCGACTTTGGCTCAGGTCATGATCTTGCCGTTGCTGAGTTTGAGCCCAACATTGGGTACATATTGACAGCATGGAGCTTGGAGACTGCTTCGGGTTCTATGTCTCCCTCCCTCTCTCCCCTTCCCTAAATTTTTTTTTTTTAATTTTTCAAAATAATTAAGTTGTTGTTCAAGAGCAACTGAGAAGCCAACTTCTTATGGCTGTTGCAGACTGTGTTTTGATTTTGATTTTGATTTTTTTTAAAGTTTATTTGAGAGAGAGAGAGAGAGCATGAGCTAGGGGGTGCAGAGAGATGGAGAGAGAATTTCAAGAAGGCTCTGCACTGCCAGCACAGAGCCTGACGTTGGACTTGAACCCACAAACTATGAGATCATGACCTGAGTCAAAGTCAGACATTTAACACACTGAGCCACCAAGGCACCCCGAAATAATTCTACCTTTTAAAAAATATGGCTACTGAAAACTTTTTTTAATACAAAAAATTAATTTTTTTAACTTTTTTGTTTTTGAAAGACAGCATGTGAACAAGGGAGGGACAGAGAGCGGGACAGAGGATCCGAGGCAGGCTCCTTATTGACAGCACAAAACCTAATGCAGGGCTTGAACCCACAAACTGTGAGATTATGACCTGAGCTGAAGTCGGACGCTTAACTGACTGAGCCACACAGGTGCTGCTACTGAAAACTTTTAAAATTATACACGTGGCTCTAAGTTATAATCCTATTAGACAGCAATGGTCTAGACTATTTAAAAAATTCAGAGTAAATTTGGCTCAGTGCTCATTTTGCTAGCTCTGTCTCCTAACTCTTAAATTAAGTTTTATTTGAGGAAGGAATTCTCTTTAGAAATTGCATTCCTGCCTACTGAATGAAAGGATTATATTTGCATCAGTTTTTATGTTTGTTTTAAAAGAATAGCAAGCAATACTACCTTTTAATGGAAGAACAGGTACAAGTGGTTTCTGAGGTAAAGAGATTAGAAAGGAAGCTGGAATAATCATCTCTTACCAGCTAACTTGAAGACCTTGACACAGCCCTGAGCAGCGGTAGAGCGTCAATGAAGCTGACCCTGAAGGTTCTGAACCCTCTCCCTAGAAATTAGGAGAGCAGAAAACTATGTAGGAAAACATCAGATCTAGCCTGAGCCTTGGGAGAAGCGATGACTGGAGTAAGGAAAAGGAAGTCAAAGGAAAATGCAGAGAGTGAAGGATAATACCATATGGAGAAAAGAGAAAAGCCACCTAGAGTAGAGAGTGAGAATAGCAGGCAGGACCCAATTTTGCTTTCTCAGAAAATGTACCATGGAATTAAAGTCTGCCAAAAAGCAGCCAACATCCATTGTCTTTCATACTTTAGTTCCTGGATTCAAAGTTAATATGCAGTCTTTTAGTAAATATGGAAGCTTGTTCTTCATTTCTCTTTAGTCAAAAATATTTATGACATTGGGGCTCCTGGGTGGCTCAGTCAGTTAAGCAGCTGACTGACTCAGGTCATGATCCCATGGTTTGTGAGTTTGAGTCCCACATGGGGTAAGTTCAAGCCCCACCATGGGCAAACATGAGCCTTGATTCGGTGAGCCTCTCTTCTCTTTCTCTGCCCCTCGTGGAACTCTCTTCCTCCCTCTCCTCTCTCTTCCTCCCTCTCCTCTCTCTTCCTCCCTCTCCTCTCTCTCTCTCCACTCGTCGCTCAATTGCACCCTCTTTCCTTCAAAAACAAAATTAATGACATTATTTTAACTATATTATATTCTCTTTTATCAGACTTATGTTGTTAGTGTTCTTCATCTTGAGATTTTTTCTTCCGAGATAAACAGTACTAAATTGTTTTCTGAATTAATTTGCAAATCTAAAAATATTTAATTTTCTTTTCCCTACCTAAACCTCCCTTTTTAGAATAAGTTTATCCAGTTCTTAAATTGGTACCTTTAGGAAAAGAGAGTGAAGAGATGGAACAATGATATCTACACCTGGCTTTAAAAAGGGATGCTTAAAATACTGCGTAGTTACTAAAATGTGCTAAGCATATATGTATGTTCTGCAAAATACTGTAGTAAGACCTTTGATGAAATGCAGAGCAGTTTGTGCCTCTTTCAGAGGGAGGAGCACCCAGAACACATCTGAAAAGTACTTATGGACACTAAGATAGCATTGTAATAACAAATCAATATATTTCTATTTCATATGACAAGATACTAAAAGCATTTTGGATCCCAAAAGTTTCAATGTGTATGTGATTATAAAGTTACTTAAGATACTCTCTGGTGCATTTGGGTGGCTCAGTCGGTTAAGCCTCCGGCTTCGGCTCAGGTCATGATCTCACTGTTCGTGGGCTCGAGCCCTGCGTCAACCTCTGTGCTGACAGCTCAGAGCCTGGAGCCTGCTTCAGATATGGTGTCTCCCTCTATCTCTGACCCTCCCCTGCTCACACTGTCTCTCTCTGTCTCTCAAAAGTAAATAAAAAACATTAAAAAAAATGAATATTGTTCCCTCTTGTCAGTCTTTGTGCAGATCAGTATTTTCAGGACAAATAGAATATTTGTTATACTCATTAGTTTATTTCTGTGAGAGGATACATTTTGAAGTGTTAGAATCTTTTGACCTTTGTCAACAGGTTTTCTGAATGATGTTGATATATTTTTTTCTGAATGACTTTTCCTTTTAACTTTGAAACTTTCTTTTTACTGCTTATGTTATGGAGGAAAGGAAAAGTAAGATAGAGATTAGCAAAAACTAAATAATAAAAGTGTATACCATTCATTCAGTCTTGAAATAAGCATTCATGGATCCATTTACTTTTTGCCACGTACTTTTAGGCAGTTTGGATACAAATTGTGAATAAGACCTACTCTTTGTTCTCCAAAAGCTGCAATTCAGTGGATTTTAATATTTATATACCAGTATGTTTGCAAATTGCCAACGTGTAAAATCTTGTGCTGTTTTCTAAATGAATCAACTCAGGTTTAGAACAAATGCGGTGACTACTAAGAGCATGGTTTCCTACGTACAAAGCTCTAAATTTCTTATTAAGCACAGCAACTTTTTTAGTTATTTTCAGTTTTTTTCTCACTTATCTGGAAGTCTGATTATATTCATCCTTCAAGAAAAGAAATCCTGGGGGCGCTTGGGTGGCTCAGTCGGTTAAGCCTCCGACTTCGGCTCAGGTCAGATCTCACGTCCGTGGGTTCAAGCCCCGCGTCAGGCTCTGTGCTGAGAGCTAGCTCAGAGCCTGGAGCCTGCTTCCAGTTCTGTGTCTCCTTCTCTCTCTGATCCTCCCC
>PJEM01016808.1:0-24397 GCA_004023845.1 Helogale parvula | reverse complement strand
AGCAACATGTAGAAGAATGAAACTAGACCAGTCTCTTACACCATACACAAAAATAAAATCAAAATGGCTGAAGGACCTGAATGTGAGACAGGAAACCATCAAAACCCTTGAGGAGAAAGTAGGGAAAAACCTCCTAGACCTCCACCGCAGCAATCTCCTACATGACACATCCTCAAAAGCAAGGGAAATTAAAGCAAAATTGAACCCTTGGGACTTCATCAAGATAAAAGGCTTCTGCAAGGCAAAGGAAACAACCAAGAAAACTAATAGGCAACCGACAGAATGGGAAAAGATAGTTGCAAATGACATATCAGATAAAGGGCTAATATCGAAAATGTACAAGGAACTCACCAAACTTCACAATCACAAAACACATAATCCAGTGAAGAAATGGGCAGAAGATATGAACAGACACTTCTCCAAAGAGGACATCCAGATGGCCTACAGACACATAAAACGATGCTCAACATCACTCATCATCAGGGAAACACAAATCAAAACCACACTGAGATACCACCTCACGCCAGTCAGAGTGGCTAAAATGAACAAATCAAGAGACTATAGATGCTGGCGAGGATGTGGAGAAATGGGCACCCCCCTACACTGTTGGTGGGAATGTAAACTGGTGCAGCCACTCTGGAAAACAGTATGGAGGTTCCTCAAAAAACTATCAGTAGAACTCCCCTGTGACCCAGCAATAGCACTGCCAGGGATTTACCCAACGGGTATAGAAGTGCTGATGCATAGGAGCACATGTACCCCAATGTTCATAGCAGCAATGTCAACAATAGCCAAAACATGGAAAGAGGCTAAATGTCCATCACCTGATGAGTGGATCAAGAAGATGTGGTATATATACACAATGGAGTACTACATGGCAATGAGAAAGAATGAAATATGGCCATTTGTAGCAACGTGTCATGTTAAGCGAAATAAGTCAGGCAGAGGACAGATACCATATGTTTGCACTCATAGGTCTAACAGGAGAAACCTAACAGAGGACCCGGGGGAGGGGAAGGGGGAAAGAGAGCTGTGGAGAGCGAGGGACACAAATCATTAGAGACCATGGAATACTGAAAACTAACCCGTGGACTGAAGTGGGGGGAGAGGGTGATGATCATGGAAGGGGACACTTGTGGAGAGAAGCACTGGGTGTTATATGGAAATCAATTTGACTATAAACTATTATAAATATTTTAAAAAGTAAATAAAAGAAATAATAAGTGCATATGATTACTTAAAAAATAAAATAATTAGATTCAGAAGACAAGACAAATTGAGAAAAATAATTATAACATAAATATTTTATTGTCTTAATGTATGGAAAGCTCATACAACTTAATAAAAATCTCAAAACCCCTAAGAAAATTGATAATGGATATAAAAGCTATGTACAAGAAAATAAATACATATGGCTTATAAAAATATTTTTAAATGATCAACCTCACTCGGGATTAAAGGAAAACAAGGAACAGCGATGGAACACCATTTTCTGATGTTCAGCATGGCAGAAGTAGTACCCAGTGATAATGAAGAGAAAGATGCTCTTCAAATGAGTAAATTGTTGTGGATTTCATCAGGATGGTTTAGCAGTTACAAAAATTTGAAGCATGCATGTTTTCAACCATGTTAATATTCTCACAGCAGTCTGCTCATACTATGGTGCATTTGTTTTGCATGATAGTTTAAGAGAAATCTCTTCCTCAGGGAAATGAGAGGTTCCCAGACTCTTCTTATTCCTAATCATTCACATGATTTTCAGCCCTGGGAGCCAAGGCTTTGTGGAACACAGATCAACTTTCTGGTTTTGATCTGTTGTGCTACTGTCCCATCGAAAAGTCTTTTCCTTTCAAATTTGTTTGGCAGAAGTGACTTTAAGACTATGGTTCAGCTCACTGAAGGTCAGAAATCTTTACAGGATCAAGGTCAAGGTAAGTTTGAATGGACTACGTGAAGAGGTTTTCCAATGAACCATGGTGAAAATTGGCTGACTTTTTCTCCAAAAGTTTGTCTACCCAGACAAAGTGATTTAGAAAACTTGGCTCCCACTATATTAGCCCAAAGACTGCTGACTAGGTGAACTGTTTGGAGAGTTTTCTGGGCTTATTCAGTTCATTTCAGCAGTGTTACTCTGTGGCAAGAATCAGAATCATAGTGAAGCAAATACCTGCCATGGGCTTTCAAGACTTTCACTTGTTCTTCTATAGGGATTGGTCCCAATGACTTTGTAGAATCCCTGTGGTACTTGTTGTATCATGGTCTTCTAAAAGAGAGAGCATCTCTTCATGACCATTGTTGAAAAATACCCTCATTTCTGATTCAACATGTGTGTTTGGACCATAACCAAGTCCAGACCAGCTTCCATCTCATAGGCATTAGGGAAAGTCAACTATCAAATGGCCAAATCTGTTAAACGACCTACAGTCATCCATCAGATACACAGATTAAGACTTGAAAATAAACAATTCCTATGTGTAAGTTTTTGAAGATATATTATTAACATTGGCTGCTTTCCAAGGAAGGTTCTTTTTACTGGCCACATTTTCTAACAAGAGGCTAATTGTAATTTTATTACATATCAATAATGCCCTATAATTATGAGATGCTGTATGGAGAGTAGGATGGAAAAACTGATTGGGAAGTCTACAGTGGGAAGCTGTCAGGGTCAATATGTTAGTTCCATTTCTCACACATGGCTTTAGGGGCTAACAGATCCACTATTTACACCACAGAAGCTCACTGCATTTCAAGGCTCTCTGGAGATTTACTGCTGCCCCATCCATGACATTTGAACCTCACCATAGTGCTGGATGGGGTGAGGTGGTCCCTGCTTATGGGGATTTTTTAAGGTAGAAAGTTCTGCCTTCATTTGAAGCATATTAGCTTGGATGGGATATAGTAAGACAAGACACAGACCAAGAAAAAGAGAGACCAGGAACATTTAAAAGATTTATTACATTTCCAGTTCCTTGGTGAGAAACAACTCAGGGGCACTCAGGGAAGCACCAGTATTGATCATAAGGAAGGGAGTGGGATGGAACTGTAGGGCAAGTATCTTTGTTGTGTTTTCATGGAAAGGAAGGGGTGAGGCAGAGTAAGTAGGCTTGGGATGGCTAGTGAAGTTTGAAAGTGGTGCCGCCATGAAATTCATGTTCACTGTAACAGTTAGATCTTATTGGAGCTATATAAAGTCTTCAGATGTTTTTGGATGAGCCAGGATTTACTGAGTACCATACACGAAATGTTTGTATCCTCCCAGAATTCATATGTTGGAACTTAATCTCCACTGTGATAGTTTTGGAGGTGGCACCTTTAGGAAATGACAAGCTCATGAGGCTAGAGCCCTTATGGATGGGACTAGTACCTCATGAAAAAGACCCCAAGGAGCTCCCTTACCCTTTCCATCATGTGAGGTGTCAGGTTCCTATGAACCAGAAAACAGGCTCTCACCAAACACCAAATCTGCTAGTGCCTTTATCTTGGACTTCCCAGCAATCAGAGCTGTGAGGAATAAATTTATGTTGTTTGAAAGCCACCTGGTCTGTGGAATTTTTGTTATAGCATCCTGCATGGACTAAGACACTTGAAAAGAGCTAGTGGCTGATGCTAAAGCACTGACTTAAAGAAGTTAAAAGTACAGATAATATAATACAATTTTTAAATTGTTATTTTAATTCCACTTAGTTTATATTCAGTTTTATATTAGTTTCAGGTGCACAGTATAATAATTCAACATGATATTTTATTAACTGTACCAATTCTTTATCTTCAAAACCAGTAAATAAAAGATTTAAGTATTAAAAGCAAGTACAGATAATACAGCATTCTCTATATTCTGACCACTCTTATCCTCCATAACCATTTATTACTTGAATACATTTTATTTCATCCTTTGTGCCCAGGGCCAGTTGCATATATTCTCTGAGCTTCAAGTCTTTGTTTCTGAACCAGGGTAACATCACAGCTACTATGAAAGGTTGTGAAAACACTTGATACATGTTCAATGAATGATAGGTATTTTTTGACTCATGGTGCCTCATACTGTTAGATTGTATTTTAACTCGTATCTATGCGAATGGCTTCTTCCCCCCGACCCCCAGGAGACTGTGAGCTACTTGAAGCCTAGAATAATGTATAACCTTTCTTTTTATTCTACACAGGGTTATGGTAGTTTCTCAATAAACACCTAACTATAGACTGAGTGAATAAGACTCTGATCTTGCCTATATTTCTGTAGAGAAAAATTTCCCTGCTCTGGTGGATGAGAATAATCTCTGGTATCTGGTGGTCTTCATTAGTTAGGGATCTTTTGAATTATGGGAAAATACATAAAAGACCACCAGACCCATGGACTCTAATGCCACTTAGGAGTATCTGAACCTTGGTGTGGTAGATTGTCACAATGACAATGACCACACTGCAACCCACTGTGCCTCCACTGTTCACTCCCACTCTGACTTTGGCTATGTATGTGACCTGTGTTGGCCAATCATACATCAGGTAACATGATGCACACAGAGGCTCCCACCATCAGTTCTCCCAGCCCAACAACCAGTTGAATGCAACCTCAGGAGACAGCCAAACAAAGTCCAGCAGAAGATCCACTTAGCACAATAAAATAGAAAAAAAGACAATAATCCAGTTGTTTCAAGCTGCTAACAATCAGGGTAACTTGTTACACACTGATAGCTAACCAGTCATTTGACTTGTTTCTCACCAGTGGGGTAACTGAATCTGAGCATGCAGTACTGGCAAGTAATTTGTCACCCTGGAGACTAGTAGTTTTTCTCTGAAAGCTGTCAGTAGAAAAATCCTAGGGAATACCTCAAGTCCACTCTGCTCAGGCCTCTAGTGCACCTCAGTCTACTCTCTAGGGCCAGGGTTACAAGTTATTGTGTTTGACTCATCTGGTAATGTTCCTACCCCTGAACCCAGGGAGGGAAGTTCTCCAGGAAAAGATAAAAAAGCATGTTTGAGAGGAGCTTGACAAAAAAACATCCATCCCCAGATCTCCATGCCCCTGACTCACCAGTGAACTTCTCCTTTGGAATTCATTAGTTGCCATTATGCTCCGCGACAGGATGGAAATGTGCACTAGTTATTTTATCAGAAACTTACAAAATTTACCATTTCTCTTGGAAGAGCTCATGTTACTGCTTGCCTTTCAAAACTTTTAATCCACTGATCATTTCCAAAATGTCTCTGTATGGAAGGTATAAATGCCTCCATTTTTGTGTGTGAAGAAACCCTATTTGAGGGCACCAAAGTCAAGCATCAGAATGCTTGTCTTCTGGACAAATTGAATTCGGCATATTCTAGATGAACTTGCCTTTACTGGCTCCTGACCCAGTGCCTTTTTCCCATTCACCCAAATGTACCCACTGTCTGGAGCCAAAAACTACATCAGCAGATTTCCGTTCTCCCTCAGCCTCCATATTCAATCCAGCAGCAAGTCCCTATGATCTTACCTTCACCCTGTTCCTCACACATGAGCACTTTTCTTCATCCCGCTGCTTCCATTCTAGGACAACTTAAGGTCACATCTTGCTATTGAAGCTGCTTTCTAGTTGGTTTCATTACTTCCCTCCCCTCTCCATCATTCTATATACCACAACCAAAATAATCTTTTCAAACAAAGAATAAACTAGGCCCTTACTGTCCACAAGATGAGCTATCTTCCAGGATGGCTTTCACAGCACAAAACCACCTTGTTCCCACCCTCTGAAAAGGGCTCAGATTTGCTTATCTTCTACAAGCAAGTCCTTTGCTGTGGCTGTGAAGCATTCTGTATTATTTCATTTCACATCTTTACCCTTATTGTTCAGACGTCTTCCTTTTCAGTAAAACATTACTGGAACAGTTGCCAGAAAATCCTGCTTTGAGTGTGACAGCCTCCCAGCCTCAAAGAAATGTGGTTAAGCTTATTCTTTGATCAAACTATTTTTTCTGTACTACCTTTTTTTTCCAAATCCTCATAAAGAGGTATTGAAGTTGGAAGAATTCTGCAAATACTTATCAAATGCTGACTTTGCCTCCTCTTGAAAAAGAGATCCGTTCTCTCTTGATACACACATTTATATCTATCTTCTTAGAGGAAGGTTCTAGTTTCAAGTGGGATTATTACAATTGTTCCTTCTTTATATTATTTGTGTAGTCTTATCATAAGCTGAATATCATTAAAGTAGACTTTAATATTTTATGCTAGAAAATTTTATGCTATAGTAATACCTTGCAGTTTTCCCTCTCATCTGCAATGGAACGTGGCTCTCCATGTTTCCAGAAGGCTGTATGACATGGCCAAGGAAGAAGTTGAGGATCACAAAATTAAGGCTTCTCTGATTTTATGACCTATTAATTTTGTGACATTAAACATAATACTGTTAAAATAATCAAATAAGGAGATTTTTAGACTGAGTATCTTCTAATACCTTAAGCCTACATAATTAACCAAAACCCAGGTGAGCATGAATGCACTTGAATGTGAGAAAATGAAACCAAAGAACAATGGGCGACTAGGCTTTCCCAAATAAAGGCAATTACTTAAGCTATAGCCAATCAAACAATTCGCTTGCTTAGCTTTTAATTCTTCTCTATAAAAGCTCTCCCTTAGCTCCTGTTGATGGAGTACTCCTAACCACTTTTGACTTCTTGCTGCCCAACTCAAATCAATATATGCTCAAATAAATTCTTGAAAGTTTTAATGTGTATTATTCAACAATACACATACACTCCAAGCCTCAGTTTTGTGATCAGGATGATGTAACATTTTTGCTTTTTGTTATTTTATTTTATTTTATTTTATTTTATTGATAGTAGACAACCTCATGGGCATGAGGTGGTATCTCATCATGGTTTTGATTTATATTTCCATAATGAGTAGTGATGGTGCACATTTTTTTATGTGCCTATTGGCCCCTGGTATATCTTTTTTAGAGGAATATCCATTCGAGACTTTTGGTTGCTAATTAATCAGGTTGTTTGTCTTTATATTGTTGACTCGTAGGAATTCTTTATATATTCTGGATATTAATTCCTAGTCAAATATATAGTTTGCAAATATTTTCTCCCATTCAGTGGCTTGGCTTTAATTCTGTTGAGTTGTGTCATTTGATGCACAGAAGCTTTCAAGTTTGATGTAGTCCCATTTATCTATTTTCTTCCATTTTTCTCTATGCTTTTGTTGTTACGCTGAAAAGTCATTGCCAAATCCAATGTCATGACAATTTTCTTCTTTGTTTTCTCCTAAGAGTTTTATAATTGTAGCTCTTTGTTTAGGTCTTTGATCCATTTTGAGTTAATCATTGTATGTGGCATGAGGTAAAGATCCAACTTCACTTTTGGAGTGATGATGCAGTTGCAGGGGCCAGCTTCTTCTATTTAAAAGCAAAGTAAATAGCATTGTCCGATATCAAGTGTGACATCTACATCTTGGTTCATTTTCCTTTCCTGTCCCATTTTCACACTACCCTAGTGTTGTTTCCTGGGATCACCTTCCAATAAACCACTTGCACTCAGATCCTTATCGTCTAAGGTTTTCTTTGTAAGGGAGCCCAACAAAACAACTTCTGTTGAATCAGAATCTCTGGCATAGGGTATGGGATTGTACACAGACTGGTATTTGGGGACCACTGGTATGATGGATAGAACATGGCATAGGATCTGAATAAATCAGATTCAAAGTTCAGCATTGGTATTGCCAGTGGCCAATCTTAAGCAAACTGCATAGCTCCTTATATAGACAGTAAAATGGGGACAATAAACTAATCTGAAAGGCTGTGATAAGCATTTGAAAAAATATACAAAGGATCCTAGCACACAATAGGCATCTCATGGATGCTGGTCATTGTTATCAAGAATCACCCTACTCTTTAGTGAAATGTGACTAGTGATTCTAAAACTCTAAAACAAGGAGAGAATGTTGAGATTTTCACAATAGACTCAACTTTCTATAAAACACATCTAATTGCAAATACACAAACTGGCATATGGAACCAGTAACTCATCCATTCAACCCAGTATTCTGTCCCCAAACAGAAATTAGGAAATGTTCAATGAAGAAATTTTATGCCAGGTCTTCAAGCCATCTTTTTTTTCTCCCCCACACTGCCATCCCTTTCTCCCCCACACATCAACACTTCTCTTATCTCATGGATGGGGATGAGTTCTCAATTCTTTAATTCTTTCATACTCTACTCAAAACAGCGACTTCCCAAGGAGAAGTGCCCTAAGCCCCTTCTCTTCTTAAGGTTGTTCTCACTTTCATTCATTTAGCTCCTCTTTCATAGATGATATTTTTTTCTTGGTAGCCCAAGCACTGTGGGGAATGAACTGTTCACTGATGTCTATAAGAAAATTCTCTTTCCTCAGAGCTTCTGTTGTTTTTTTTTAATGTTTATTATTTTGGAGAAAGAGAGAGAGACAGAGCATGAGTGGGGGAGGGGTAGAGAGAGCCAGAGACATAGAATCTGAAGCAGGCTCCAGGCTCTGAGCTGTCAGCACAGAGCCTGATGCGGGGCTCAAACTCACAAATTGTGAGATCCTGACCTGAGCTGAAATTGGAAGCTTAACTGACTGAGCCACCCAGGTGCCTCTCCTCAGAGCTTCTGATGTGCCCTCCTAGTTTCCTAGACAAATGTATTTCCATGTTCCATCTAGATCTGTGCTTACCATGAAAGAAGGAAGGAAGGAAGGAAGGAAGGAAGGAAGGAAGGAAGAAAAGTAAGTAAGAAAGAAAGAAAGAAAGAAAGAAAGAAAGAAAGAAAGAAAGATAGAAAGAGGTAAGGAAGGAAAAAAGGAAGGAAAGGAAGGAAGGAAGGAAGGGTTAAGGAGAGGAAAGGAACTGAAAGGAACAGAAAGGAAAGAGAAAGAAAAAAGAAAGGAAGGAATAGAAAAGAGAAAGGAAGGGAAGGGAAGGGAAGGAAAAGAGGGAAAAGAAAAAAGAAAATAAAAGAGCTGCTTGGTGTATATCTGTAAATTTTGCAACTGGTAGAATAAGTAACTGTCTAGCTATACAACATTTGCCAATTACTTCTATTTGAAAACATGAAAATACAGAATGAATCTTCTTCTTCTTTTGCCTGTCTGGTACCCAAACAAACCTTAACTTGATGAAAAACTTTTCTGGGAAACAGAGGTTAGTGTCTGTCCTCATTCTTTATCCTCTGTTTGTTTTGGTGTGTATGTCTTGGTCTTAGAAACGAAGGAAAGAAGATACTCTTTCTACTCTTCTAAAGAAGATGCATCAACTCTTTATTAGTCTTGTTATTATCCTTATATTTAAAAATACAGGAAGCACCTGTATTAAGCATCTCACTTTGGCTCAGGTCATGATCTTGTGGTTCATGGGTTTGAGCCCCTCATCAGGCTCTGTGCTGACAGCTCAGAGCCTGGAGCCTCTTTTGGATTCTCTCTCTCTGCCCCTTCTCTTCTCGTGCTCTCTCTCTCAAAATAAATAAAACATTAAAAACATTTTAAATATAAGATCAAGGAAAGGGAAATAGTGAGCAATGTATCTTACAGCCAACAGAATAGTAGGCCACAACTATCATGTGTTGGGTCCCCCAGAAGCCAACCCCAAAAAAGGATGTGAAATGCATTCAGCTTATGTGGGAGCTGATCCCAAAAAGCAGTAGAGGGGGAGGGATGTAGTGAGACAGGGAAGGAAGGGCAGAAAATAAAGAGTGTGCTTATAGACAGGTTACTACTGTGGTCATTGGAGGTCATCCCTTGAGGGATTTCTGGGCACCAGGGTAACACACATACAACCTTGGAGTGGTGTGACCCAATGGACAAGGAAGCTGGACTAGACATCTGCTAACACTTATTTGTCCCAGATTAAGGGGAAAGTGTGGGAGTGTCTGTGTCTATCTTGCACAGGGACTATGTATCCTCTTGTCCCCAGAAGAAACTTTCCAAGAGGGAATCTCACTTGTGTTTGGTAAAATGCCTGAGTTAGTATGGAAGAGTGGAGACAGCTGGGCTCTAGAAAACTTGATCCAGTCCTACTCTCCATAAATCCCATGATGCAGTCTTGTCCTTTTCTTTCTTTCTCTTTATTTCATTTGTATTTATGTATGTGTGTATGCATGCATACAAGTATGTGTGCAGGTGTGTGTGTGTGTCTATATATATATATATATATATATATATATATATATATATATGTTGGTATGTATGTGTCTGTGTGTCTATAGTATATACATATGTGTCTGTTTGTATACATGTTTTTCATCATACTAGCAATAATGCAGAACCCAACCTGACACAATTTGGTGGTAACAACAAGGTAAGTGATGCCAAGGTGAATGCTTTTGTGACTTTCTACACCAAGGTTTGCAAACATCTCCTGTAAAGGGTCAAATAATAAATGTTTTGAGGTTTCATGGGCCATAGGGTCTCTACTATAACCTCTTGCTGCTGTCTTTGTAGCAGGAAGCAGTGACAATGTAGAAACCAATGGATACAGCCTGACTTGGTCCTTGGATTGGCAACTGTGGTCTAGATTGTGAGCCCCACATTTTGTCTGTTCTTGCTTTCTTCCCCAACACAGGCCCTCTCCACCACAGTTTCCCTCTGAATAAACCCATCTTCAGCATCTGAACCTAAACTTCAGTTTCTGAATGGACATCTCCCTACTGATCCCACTGGCATTTTAAGATGCCCTAAATTTTGGCCAATGCAAACTCATACTTGTTCCCCCCTTTTTTTTTTGGTACTTATTTACATACAGACGGATTTTACAATCTTCAAATACTATTTTCAATATGACCCATTGCTGGCCTTCCATCAACATAGAGAATCCTTTTTCTTCTTCTCTATATTTGGTTCTGTATCTACAAATGTCACAATTTTGCATCTTTGATTTTGTCAAGCCATTCTCTTTTCTGTACAGAGAAAAAAACCAAATCATTTTTTCCCTCTGGCTAAAAAGTAGGGACCAAGTAAGACTGTTTACCAGGCAGTACTAAGCTCAGTCCCAAGCTGGATATTTGGCCTGCTGGAATGTAGGAAATAAAAGCAAAGCCCCTCTCACTCATTATTTTGTTCCTTCCTCTCCTTCCTCCCCCATGCTTCTTGTAGGGTGAGAAAAGGTGTCTCAGCCCACGTAGAAAAGGGGTTATTCCCATACAGACTTGTACAAGCCTTGGTGTTTACTCTCATCTAGCCAAGGTTTTGGGGGTTTGACTTTGGTCTTAAAGATTTGATTCTGCAAAAATTCAGAACCAAAGCACAAAATCCAACTGTTTTCAGCAGCTGGAGAGACCAGCAAGTCGAATTTCAAGACACTAAGATGAAGTTTGGGTAATCTGGAAGTTTAAGAAATTCACATGTGTGGGGCACCTGGGTGGCTCAGTCGGTTAAGCGTCTGGCTTCGGCTCAGGTCATGATCTCATGGTTCGTGGGTTCAAGCCCTGCATCGGGCTCTGTGCTGACAGCTAGCTCAGAGCCTGGAGCCTGCTTCAGATTCTGTATCTCCCTCTAGCTCTCTGACCCTCCCCAGCTCATGCTGTCTCTCTAGCTCTCAAAAATAAATAAAAAACATTTAAAATTTTTTAAAAAAGAAAAGAAATTCACATGTGTGATTTTCAAAACACAACTGTGAGGAGTGTTAGATCAGATTTATGCTAAACCACGTTTGGGGACAAGAGTTGACATATTGAAGTGCACGCCCCAATCTATGGATACTTATGGAAGCTGGGGCAGACACTTCAACTCTCAAGCAGCTCACTAAATGGTTAGATGATTTTCAGAATAGAGAGACCCATTTCTTCACCTCAGGGACAATGACTCATGGGAACTCTGTCCCAGGAGAGCTCAAATTCTGAAACAAGCTGGCCGAGGAAATGAGAAATGCAGTTAACATTAACAGCAAAATGTCATCCCGCCATTCACATCGGCACGCACAGTATTGCTTTTCTGACCTCTATTTTCTCCTCCCGCCATCTCTGGTTTTCTGTATGTCTCAGAAATCCATCTGGATGGCTTCTGGTTTCATCTCTGTTACTGGATCCTGCTGCCCTTCTTTGTCCTCTTGGAGATAAGTTCACCACTTGCCAATTAAAAGTTTGCTCCCAGACTCTTTTTTTGGAAGTTCACTAGTTATGAGTTTGAAAGCATATGCTGAGTGGCATTGTCAGGAAGAATCCCTTAGACTATCTGAGTGAAGCAGGCAAGGCTGGCCACCTCTGATGCTTCTTCATCACGTGACACTCACATGCTCTATGTGCAGCTTATCTGTTCCCAGGTGTTCATAGAGGCACCCTTATGGTTACCTTCTGCTATAAAATGAATACCTACCCTCAAATGCGGGTCACTTAAAATAGCCATTTTATTTTGCTTACAGTTTGAGGGTCATGGAGTCAGGATGAACTTAACTGGGAAGTCCTCAACTAGAATCTCTCAAATGGTTATTAACAGACATCTGCTGGGGCTTCTGTTGCCACCGGAATGGGACATCAGGGTTGACTCATAGCCTGGCAGGTGATGCTGGCTGTTGGCTGGGAGTTCAGCTGCAGCTACCAGCCTGAGTACTCAGGTGTGCCTCTTCACACTGCAGCATAGGGGCTGGGTCCACATGGGACATCACCAGAGTGATGTCCAGAAAGTGAATGTTCCAAGAGACCAAGGGCAAAGGGCAAGGGTTCCTCTCACTTGGCCTTGGAGGCCATATAGCATCAATTATTCCACAGTGATTCCATAAGGCTCACCAGACTCAAGGGAGAGGACACAGACTCCATCTCTCAGTAGAGGAATGTCTAAGAATTTGTGCCCTCTTTAATCCTCCTCAAGGGCTTAAGGCCTTACTCTCACCTGCTTGGACCACAAAAGCCAGTGTGAGCTGATGGTGCAAGTACTGGGGGAGGTACCTCTGAGAGTATAGAGGGAGGGTCCCTGCCTTCAGGGAAGAAGTGGCTTGGCCTGGTGGAAAGGGTAGGTTTGAATCACCAAGAAGGAAGCTTAAGACTTAGTTCTTCCACTCACAGGCTGTGCGACCTGGATTAACTTATTTAACTTTTCTGATCCTGGTTTCACCAACTGTAAAATGGAAATAGTGCCATTCTTGCAGTCTTTTGTGAGGGTGAAATGGGATTAAATGAGAAGATGTATGGAATGAAGCTTCCTGTATGCCAGATCCTGGCACATAGTGCTAAATCTTTAAGTATCATACAGGGGTACTTAGGTGGCTCAGTCAGTTAAGCATCCACCTCTAGCTTTCGTCTTAGGTCATGATCTCACAATTTGTGATTGAGCCCTACATGGGTCTCTGAACTGACAGCATGGAGCCTGCTTGGGATTCTCTCTCCTCTCTCTGTCCCTCCCTTGCTCACTCACTCTGCCTATCTCACTCTCAAAATAAATAAACAAACATTAGAAAAATAAAAATAAATAAATAAATGTCATATGGACAAGTCAGGGAGCTGTCACTGAGCAGAATACTGGGGAAGGCCACAGTCCTGTCTTATCTACTTTACTGTTCCTTTATAAGACCCTGGAACAGAGGGCATCATGACTTGGGCATTAGAAGGACAGTGTCCCTATGTACTCTTTTGCACTCTGCTCTCTCTTTCACTCTCACTTTCTCATTCTCTTGTATTCTTTCATTCTCTTGAATGCACCCTCTCCTCCAATTTCAAGTTATCTAGCTTGGAATTCCACTTGCTTTCCTTGGAATGTTTCAGGTTACCCCCTTCAGTTTTGTGGCTTCCAAACTAGCTCCCCACTTTGGTCCCAGGAGAGCATTTTTTGCCAAAGGGTATGCTGTCTTCATGGGGTTTGAGGTGGGTTCTGCTTCATTGGTTCTAGAAGAAGTCAGTCTCCCACTATTGGGAGCCAATGCAGATTTTCTCAGCTGCTGCTTGAGATCAGGCTACCTCACCAACACCAGTATCTATTTGTCCCCTGGGCCAACAGGTCTTCTTGCTTCTTCTTCTTCTTTTTTTTTTTAAGTTTTATTTATTTATTTTGAGAGAGAAAGAAAGATAGCCAGAGCAGGGGAGGGGCAGAGAGAAGGAGAGAGATAATCTCAAGCAGGCTCTGTGCCATTAGTGTGGAACCCACGGTAGGGCTTGAACTCAATGAATGGTGAGATCATGACCTGAGCCAAAATCAAGAGTCAGACATTTAACTGACTGAGTCACCGAGGCACCCCTTCTTGTTTCTTTTCAAGACTATGATATGATCATGTTAAGAATCTGGGTTCCCAGATAAGCTGGGTATATTCCTGAATCAACTAACTTGGGTGTTCCCAGTTGTAGTAAACCTTCTCTTACCCAGTTTGCTTTCTGGTTGAAAATATGAGGTTCTTTCAGTCCACTTCAGCAGACCTTCAGAAAGAGGCTTGCTTTCAAATTTCCAGTCAGCCTGTACCACACACCCACACACCATGACGTATTCACATCCCTCTGAAGGGTTCATTCTAAGTCAAAGCACAGTGTGAGTTATCTCAGACCAAAACAAACATATTATGTTTAAAGCAGCCTGGGTCAAGCCTCCTGTTCCGGACATGATTAAGTAAGCTCTCTGTGAGCACTGGAGGCACAGGAGAGCAAGGGCACCAAAAGAGTCAGAGGGAAACTATGAGACCCTGGTATTAGCTTTTCCAGAACACAATAACTACTTGTGTTTGTATTATCTCCCAGCCACCCAGAAGATCCATGTGCCTCTTTGAAAATGATCTGCAATTTACAACATTATTGAGGCTATCAGCTCTTTTGTTTCATGTTTCTTTCCCTCATGTATCCCTGAGGGCAGAGCATCTGTGAGCACTTTCCTAGGGTGCAAATCCTTTCTTTTATCATGTCAAATCTTCCCAGGATATGAGCCTGGCTTTTCTTTCCTTCTCTTTACTTTCCTTCTTTTTTCTTTTTCTTTTTTAATTTTTTGAAGTTTATTTATTTTGAGAGAGAGAGAGCATGAGCAAGGGAAGGGGCAGAGAGAGGAGAGAGAATCTCAAGTGGGCCCTGTGCCATCTACACAGAACCTGATACAGGCATGGAACTCATGAACCATGAGATCATGACCTGAGCTGAAACCAAGAGTTGGACACCTATTTGATTGAGCTACCCCAGTGCCTCTATTTCAATTTTTTTAAATTCCTCACTGTCTTCTTAGTAGACTTAGCTTCTTAATATTCTTTTCACTAACTTGGTCAATCAGTAACCCTTTGCTGGCCTATCCCTGCCTCCATCCATGTGGTGGGAGTCTGGGACCAGGAGTCTGCCTTGAACGGAAGAGGGCCCCTCACTTCTCCTCTGGAGCCAGTGCCAAACCAGTGCAATAGAACTCTGGAGGACCCCTCAGTCTCTCTGCTTGGTATGGACAGAGCAACCATCAAAGAGAAAGGAGGCCTACCCGTGACCCTTCTTCTGGCAACCTCAGAGAGATATACAAATGAGGGATAGACATCATAGCTTAGGGAGGCTAAGTGACTTCTCCAAGGACACAGGACTGTAAGTGGTCAGTCTCACTTTCCTGATGCAAAGGTATCCTTGAAGAGACCATGTCGCACCCTACTCAAGGAATCCCTATGGTAGGGTCGGGCTGTGGTTTTCTAGAATCACATGCTCAGTGTTCTTTTTGGTCCAATTTCCATAAATTGCCCAATCCAGCCCATAAGGAAAGCCTTCAGAAGCTCCCTTGAGCCCCTAAAAGATACTTGGGGCTGGGATGTCTTGAAGGAGCATGGGTACCCATGCTCCATGGTCTCAGATGTGAAATTGGCCCTGGATATATACCCCTGTGTCTTCCTGTTCCCTTGCCTGCAGTCTGTCACTGACACCCAGGTAACACTGCAAGTGGGAGCTGGGAGTGACACACTGGGTCCCAGAAATGGTATGGGAGCACTGGAGGGTGATGGAATATTATTCACCACCAACTTCATCTTACAATTAGGGAAAGAGCCACTAGGAAGAATGAGTGACACAGAGTGACTCCAGTAGAAGACCAGGCTTCACACTGGCAGGTCCATCAACAGGACAGGGTAACCGTGACCTGAAGATCAGAGCCATCTTCCTGGATGTAGCCCGGGAGTGGGTCCCTGTGGGGCCACCTCCTTTGGGAACATCTTTTCCATAGACCTAAGTATAAAGGTAGTGCTGGCAGAAGGGCAGACCCACCAGCTCAAGGGGGGACGAGAGACTTCAGATGACTCGAAGGACCACAGAGAGTCCACTCTGTTGTGCTGTCATCCCAGGGAGTCCAAGGTTTGGCTCAGGCACTTTGAGGTACCACAAACTGTTGGGCAGTTATCAGGAGGGTGTCGGAATGACAGCCCAGCCCAGGGCCTCTGGCTGCATCCCAAAAAGTGGAAAGGGGGTTCTTGAGCCCACCCTGACCTTCCTTCTCTGATACCATTGTTTTGTTTTTGTTGAGCTGTTTCCCTTCAACACAACCCTTAAAATAGTAGCTTAGCTGCTCTGAAAAGCCAGTTAGATTGGCTGGCCTGGAATTTCCTGGAACCACCCGGTGCAGGGCATTTAGCGCCAGGGCCTCTCAAGCTATCTATCTGGGTGCTGCTGCCTTGTGGTGCTTCCTGCTTCCTGCTAGCCCCCACCCTTTGCATTGAGTGGAAGGTTTGGTGCTGAGTGTATCCAGGAGAGTAGGCACCACTCCCTTCCCTGACCCAGGGTGACACACAGGGTGACACACAGGGGGTTGCTGAGGGCCCTATGCAGGCAGGCTGGGGGTGCACAGGCTCAGGGCCAGGCTTGGGCCAAGCGTCTGCTTCTCAGTATTTGAGGTCATGTGCTCAACAGCAGTCTCTCCAATTGTGAATTTTTTTTTCTTTTGCATTGCACTTTCCTACTTGTGGGATATGATTCAGAAATTCTTTTGAAGTTGTGCTTTTCCAGTGAAGTCACTAGGCACTGGAATGAAGGCATGGAAATAGCTTAGGCACTTCCCAGAGAGTCATGTGGACCCCAGTTGTCTCCTTAGGGAGGGGGCTCATCTCACCAGGCTGGATGTCACTTTTTCAGTGTTCTATCTCATTCACACTCCGAGATGCTAGCTCAACTAAAACAAAGCAATCGCCACAACAAAAATCAAACAGATAGACACAAATAGACAAAGGTACTAATCTTATGCCAATGAATCCCAAACCCAGGGAAAAAGTGCAGTACTTTGAAGCATATGACAGCACATCATTCCTTGCCACTTAACAAGGGCAGGGAAGACCTATAAATTACCAGAGGCCCCTGGGCACTGATGTTTGTTGACATCAGACTAAAGTGAGATGAATCCAGGCCCAACTTGGAGACATTTCTGCTCCCAGGCCCAGAGGGGTGAATCCTTCTCCATGGCACTCTCTTCTCTTAGTATTCACTCAACAGATACTCTCTGAGGGAACCAGGTATGCCCAGGCCTGGGCTACATACCCAGGAGATAGCAGTGAGCAAGGCAGACCTGTCCAGGTGGTTCTGGGTGGCATAGCTTTCCCTAGCCAGGCCAGCCTCTCCAGCCTACAGTTCCTTCTGCACAAGTAGGGGTCCTCTGTACCTTAAAGTGTATTTATTACACATGCTTACCTTTCGGGTGCTGCTTTTATCATTTATAATGCAAAATCTGGGGATGATTTATTTCAGGATATTGGGGGTATCTCACTGCCTATAGAAAATGTTCATTTCCATGTAATACTCCATTGTATATATATATACCACATCTTCTTGATCCATTCATCAGGTGATGGACATTTAGGCTCGTTCCATGATTTGACTATTCTTGACATTGCTGCTATGAACATTGGGGTATATGTGCTCCTATGCATCAGCACTTCCGTATCCCTTGGGTAAATCCCTAGCAGTGCTATTGCTGGCTCATAGGGGAGTTCTACTGATAGTTTTTTGAGGAACCTCCACACTGTTTTCCAGAGCGGCTGTACCAGTTTACATTCCCACCAACAGTGTAGGAGGGTGCCCGTCTCTCCACACCCTCGCCAGCATCTATAATCTCTTGATTTGTTCACTTCAGCCACTCTGACTGGCGTGAGGTGGTATCTCAGTGTGGTTTTCATTTGTGTTTCCCTGATGATGAGTGATGTTGAGCATCATTTCATGTGCTTGTATGCCATCTGGATGTCCTCTTTGGAGAAGTGTCTGTTTATGTATACATGGCAATGAGAAAGCATGAAATCTGGCCATTTGTAGCAAGGTGGATGGACCTCGAGGGTGTCATGCTAAGTGAAATAAGTCAGGCAGAGAAGGACAGATACCATATGTTTGCACTCATAGGTCTAACAGAACAGGAGAAACCTAATGGAGGACCAGGGGGAAGGGAAGAGGTGACCCATTTCGGCCTGTTGGTTGGTCAATGCAGGTTCCTGAGGGAGGGAGTGAGAATAGGGTAGGGCAGGGAACACAGGGAATGGAGGCAAGACAAAATCTCTGATCAAGCCTCAGTTTATTGAGAGAATACGCACCTTATAAAGGGTTCAAGGCAGGAAACAAGGCAGCTGACCTAGGTTGGTTGCTAGGAAACAGGGTCAAGTGATTAAGACTAGGGTAAAGGAGGAATCAAACTGAAGTTTTTAGCACAGCGCCTGAGGGGCTGACACTGCCTTGCCTGCAGGCGGTTGATCTTTGTACTTCTGGCAGCTCCCGACAAAGAGGGAAAGAGAGTTGGGGAGAGAGAGGGATGCAAAACCTGAGAGACTATTGAATACTGAAAATGAACTGAGGGTTGAAGGGAGGGGGAAAAGAGGTAGTGGTAATGGAGGAGGGCACTTGTGGGGAAGAGCACTGGGTGTTATATGGAAACCAATTTGACAATAAACTATTTAAAAATAAAAATAAATTTAAAAAAAGAAAATGTTCATTTCCCTTGCTTAACATAATTTTGACAATATAAAGATTTACAGATGAAGGACAGTAGTGTCATCAGCAGACCCCTCTTCCCTCACTTGGGCTCTTGAAAAGCAAATAGTCCATTTGATTGGCCTTTCTCTCTCTTTCTTTCTCTCTCTTAACAGATTTATGGAGATACAATTTCCCTACCATATAATTCGCCCACTAGCCATGTATTATCAGTGGCGTTTTTGCATGTTCACAGATAGGTTTGACCTATCTCTTACAGCCTCCTGGCCACCTTGACTTTTCACCTCTCCTTCCCCACCCAAGGTGAACTCAGGGCAGGATGTCCACCAAACCAGAAATTAGGTGACTTAACTGCTAGTAGCTGCCCAGCCAGATGACACATTTTTCTGTTTCAGTTTCTGTTGTCATTAGTGGTTCATTGGACACCTGGGGGGCTCAGTTGGTTGAGAGTCTGACTCTTGATTTTGGCTCAGGTCATGGGATCAAGTCTCATTTCAGGCTCTGTGTAGAGTCTGCTTGAGATTCTCTTTCTCTCTCTGCCCCATCTCCCACTCATGCTCTCACTCTCTCTCCCTCTCTCTCAAATAAATAAATAATAGTAACTCAAATGTGATCAAATGGGTTGAAGAATGTGAAGACTCTTTGATAAATGGTAAATCTATGAACATAAGTCAAGATTATTACAAGGAATCAATGACCATCTGTGGAAGAAAACAGTACTCTAAGGCAGTGCTTGCCTGTTGGGAGCCACAAAGCCACGTGTGGCTACTGTGCACTTGAAATGTGGCTGCTCCAAATCAATATGTGCTGTGCAATACAAACCAGGTTTTGAAGATTTTGTATGAAAAAAGAATATAAAGTATCTTATTAAATTAAAAATTAAAATGCTATTTTTGATATAGTAGGTTAAATATAACCTATTATTGAAATTATTACATATTTTAATGTACCATCAGAAAAAATTAAAATTACATATGTGTCTGGATTATATTTCTATTAGGCAGCACAGCCCTAAGAAAATCATTTTAAACTTGGGATTACAGGCTGAAACCAGCTGGGCCTTCTGTCTTCTTCCCTCTTTCCTGCCTAGTAAGAAGCAATATCTTTGGCAACACATGTGGAAAAGTGAGAGAAGCCAAGATCTCAGCATAGACCTGGTGCAGGGAACTTGGAGGGAAGGTATCTGACAGCCCAGCTCATTTCAGAGACACTGCACCTAAGGCTGAAACTACATTTTCTTAGAAGATGCTAAGATTCTGAAAGCAGGCATTGAGTACGTTCACCCCACAGAGATGCTCTCTACTCATGAGCACATCCCTATTCAGGGTGACTGGTCATAGCAAATCTGACATTGGCCTTCTGGAAGGTTCTTGAGAACCAATCCCCTTTCTTGGGCTCCTTCCTTGTGAATGAAGGAGGTCAAGCTGACCTTTGGCAGTTGGCTGTCACAGTGGCCCCTGCCCCTGGCTCTGACCTGCATGGGTCTCCTTCAACTTGCCTGAGAGCTCAGCACAGCCAATTTAAATCATGGGGCAGTTGTGATCTGAGGAACTTTTACTCTCTGGCTCCCCAATCATTAAGGGTTTCCCAGATGGGAAAAGATACCTCAATTGGGCAGGGATAAGAAAGTATGGACCGCCATGAAGGGTGAGAACTTGACACTCTTTTGCTTATCTTACAGCCAGGTTTTTCCCTCTTGGAATCCTGTTTCCATAAAAAAAGTATCAGGGACAAGACTGGGTCCTGAGAAAAGGGCTGTCCAAGAAAGAAAACCTTTGAGGACCTCATTCTGGCAGCCAAAGTTTGCTGCAGAGCTGAGAGACCAGAAAGGCATATGGAAAGTCATTGGTAGGAATTTAAATGGAGTAGCTAAGGCAAAACTCCATCCTATGAATGGAGCCAATAGTTCTAATGGATGCTTGGTGTCTATTACTGACCTTTGATCCCAAGAGATATGTGGAAAGAACCAGTATTTGTTGAGGTTTTGTATAACATCATCTTATTTAATGCTTACACCATAACTATGTGGTGTAGCTAAATTTTTGGCTGCATCCCCCAGTCCTATGCTTAGCCCCTGTCTGTCTATTGTTGGGTTTTTTTTTTTTTGGTGTGTTTTTATATTTTTCCTTTTTTTTTCCTGGATTTTCATATGTACCAGATGAAGGTGGCTGTTGAAGAAATTGCATGAGGTTCCCTTCAAACTCATCCTGCATGGGAGGTCACCACTTCTCCTAACAGCTGGTCAGCTCTTCCCATATTTGGACTCTCATGCATCTCCATTCAATGTTCCGCCATGAGAGGAAAGAACACCAGGAGGACCCAGCGGTCTGAAACTTCATAGCTCTGTGACCTGAGGAAAGTCACTGGCTCTGGCTAACCTTGAATTTCCTCATTTGCAATCAGTTATTAGGAACCACAGTTGAAATAATAAATGTATGAGCACTTTAAAAACTCAAATATACTACGGAAATGCCAATTGTTATTACAATTGATCAAGTTTTTATGAACTGCTGAAGAAAATCTGACTGAAGTGCCCTTGTTCTCAGCCAAAACAAGGAGCCAGGACAAGTCACTGTTTTATGAAAAAAATCGCTCTCATTATTCATCTGGGTTTGAATTTTGCTAGCATTTCAGGTTCTTTTTGTTAAGTGCTTAAATCAGCAGATGAAATGGAATATGGATAATGCAAATTTCCTGTGCACCCTCTGGAATATGTGTTGCTGCCACACCAAGAGCAGTGATTGCCCATAGTGGTGATTGTTTCCACATTCCTCGAATTTGATAAAATTAAAGTAACCTCTATCTTTCTGCTACACATCATAACCTAGTCACAAAAGGCAAGCACCAGGATCTGTCCAAATCATGAATCTGGTTGCATCAGGAACAATGAGATCTAGCCCAAAAAACATTCCACTCTGTAGTCTTTGTGGGAGTAAGGTTGTTGTGTCTTTCAGCAGAAAGTTGAGTTGAGAAAAGTGGAAAAACAATATGATAATAATCAGAGTTGTTCCCCTATGGTGGATGCAGATTGGTGTGGGAACAGTGAGCCCAGCTCCACTCAGCCACATGCGGAACAGGCAGAGCCCTCAATCCCTGGCATGGCCCCTTCTGTCGATCTTGAGAGGGGAGCAGAGAGGTGGAGGCAGGGTGATTACAGGCACAGCCAGCCACCTCTGTTGGAGCTTATTTAATAGCCAGTGCCCTGGTGTCTGTGTTGGTCCAGCTCCTGGTCTCAGTCATCTAAGTTTACTCCTGAGGTTTCTGGGTGGTTGGGATTTCTCTCTCTTCCAGGGCTTTCCCCCTGTCTGCTTCTGTGCTCAGGAGTGAGACTGGTTTTGGGGGAAATATTTTGGTATGACTTAAAGACTTGGAAAATTTTCCTGCAGAATTTTTTTAAATTGACCTCTGCTAAGGCCTTTATCATGAGTGAGTGAACTATGGTAGCTGCCAGCTCTGGCTCCTCCACTGGCTGCAGATGGTAATTGAGAGTCTTGCTCATGCTCTTGCATCCCATCAAGGTCAAAACCAGTCCAGGGAGCAAATGGACGATCCCCAGACTACCAGTCCCCTCTGGGCTCCCCAGTTCTCTACTTTCACTGCCATATTCATGGAATTTCTAGTCTCTGTTGGGAGGAAAACACAGGAAGAAATGAGAATCAAATATTTAGTGGTCAAAGAGTAGATTTTAATAGTCATGGGAACTCATTACAAATATTCTTGATATTCTTCTGGGCACATCATAAGGTAGAATTTGAGTGCCTCCTTTGGCATTCAATAAGGACAAATGACTTGCTTTGGTCAATGTAGTGTGAGAAAAATATGACATATCACTTCTAGTTCATAGCCTTAAGGTCTGCTGTATGATTCACTGAGCCCCTTTCCCTGCTCCTGTGATGTGGAAGCACCTGTAGGGTTGCAGCCTCTGTCACCCCAGGAGATGAAAACAGGGTCATCCTCAGTCTTTCAGTGACTACAATAAGCAGAAAACCCCACTTCACACCGACACAGGCTGGACACACAACATAAGTGAGAAGCAAGTCTTTCTTATTTGTACTTCTTAAGGGATTGTCCTCACGGCAAAGCCTAGTTCATCATCACTGAAACAGTAAAATACCAAGTGTACGTAGATTCAGTCCTTATACAACATCCAGTTCTCACTGAGGAGTGAATGAGTGACACCATCTAAGCCAGTTGTGACACTTCTTCTACTTCTTTGTGCTGGCTACCTACCCTTTCATATTTCACCCCCTTGTTCACGTAACCAATTCAAGCTATGACACACATCCTGATACTTACAATTGCTGCTTATTAATTAAACTGGATGCATCTCCCATCAGATTTTGAGATCAGGATGGCCTTAAATGAGTTTCTCTTGCACACAGGAGTATCCCAATGCCTGATGGACTGCCTGGCTCGTGGTTCTCACCAATAAATAGTTCTCTAATGAAGACACAGTACAGTCTATGCAAAAGCTTAGCCATCTGACAGGAAAGAAAGACATGGGAAGACAATGACAACTCAGAGAAATAGGAAGAACAATTAAGGCATATCCAAAGGTAACATAAAGGGAGTAATTCATTTTATGTAAGGTGCAGATGGAGTCAAATAAGTGACCTCTGTGTTTTAAATGACTGAATAGATCATGTGGGAAAGCAGAGAGGACATTCAATCAAAAAACAAAAGGAAAGACTAAGTATGGTAAACACAAAGATGTACCACTCAATCTCCCTTCAGGGAAAGACCTACTGCCCAGGAGGAAGTGTGGTCATTATGTGGCCTACAGCTGTCAGCTCTTTCATGGCCTACCTCAGGGGCAGAGAACCATCCTGCCAATGCCAAGCCATCTGTGAGTGTGTGAGACAGAGGTATAAAGACCTGACTGTTTTGTCCTAATTCTAGATATCGTGAGAGGTAACAGTGGCTCCTCAGCTTCCTGTGGTGCTGGCCATAGCTTTTCAGTCCTGCATTCCATTTAAGTTCTTCATCTGCCCAATCCTGCTTTCTCCTTCTTCTCTTCACAGGTGTTGATCCCTACATAGGGATGCCAGGTTGGCAAATAAAAATAGGGTGTCTGGTTAAATTAAGACTCCAGAAAAACAATTGAATTTTTGTATATAAGCACATATAAAATGTTCCATGCAACATATTTATGCTAAAATAATTATTATTTGTTTATTCAATTTAATGGGGCATCCTATTTTTATCTGGCAATCTGATCCTTGATATGTATCTTTCACCCCACTTTCCATCTCAGCATCTGCTCTTGAGAACCCAGCTTACAATACTAAGCATAAAGGAGCATGGTGTGCTATGGGAATTTCAAGCATTTCCTGCTGCTGGAGCATGAAAAATGCAGGTTGGATCTGGTTTTCAGAAGTTAGGGTGGAAGTGAATAGGTCTTAAAGACTTTCATTTTTAAAAATATGAATTCTATCCTCAAGGACAATGGTAGAGCCAACGGAAGGCTCAAAGCAGGAAAGAAGAAGGTTGGGTTTGCATTTTATTTTTTTATTTTATTTTTTTATAATAGTTTATTGTCAAATTGGTTTCCATATAACACCCCATGATTCTCCCCACAAGTGCCCCCC
>PJEM01016807.1:0-24405 GCA_004023845.1 Helogale parvula | reverse complement strand
AAAGAGAGACAGCCTGAGCAGGGCCGGGGCAGAGAGAGAGAGAATCCCAAGCAGGCTCTGCACTGTCAGTACTGAGCCAGATGCTGGCTCGGGCCTCGAGCTCACAAACCCTGAGGATGACGACCTGACCCCAAATCCCCGACTGGGCCACCCAGGCGCCCCCACGACTCGGCATCTTGATCAGTTCCAAATCAGTGCTTTCCTCCGACTCTTCTCTCGGCGGCTCAGTCCCCTTCCTCCCCTAACTGCGCTTTCTCCCTCCTCCCCCCACACACACTGGGCTCCGCAGTTTCCACGTCCCGTCCCGCCCCCGCCTTGCACTCGGCTCCGTCTTCTTGTTTTGTGCTGAGCTCTCCATGCCCCTTTCGACTTTCATTCTTTTCATTGCATTCCCTCCTTGGACCGAAGGGCAGACCCCCAGGAAAGCCCTGTGTGCGGCTGACTCCGGGGGCGGGGTGCCGGGGCTACCGGGTCCTGGGCGGGGACAGGATGAGCGCGCGCCGCGGGCGCCGTGCCACCCCGCACGTCCCCTGCAGTGACAGGAAGGTGACGCCGAGCCCCGAGCCCGCCGCCCGCCGCCCGCCCTTCCGCTCCGCGGCGCAGCTGCGCGACCGACGACGCCCAGAAGGGCACGCAGACGTGCCCACCCCAGGCCAAAGTAGTAATTTCCAGGAATCCGAGGCATCTCTAGAGAGATGCAAAAGGTTATACAAGAGTTTTGCCTCCAGGGCAGATGTTTCCCGCTCTGCACAAATAATCCCCAAACATGCCTTTTGGCATCACTCAGCGGGGTCCGTCTGCAAGCCTTCTACTCCTCCGTTTTGCCCCGACAACCATGCCTGTTTAGCTCCCTGTCTGGTCTGGTCTTGCCATGTTTTCTTCTATTTTCCCACCTCTGATCTGCTCTTGTCTTCTCTATGTACGTTCCGCATTTCACACTTCACCTGACCTCGGATTTTTACAATTTATTTTTCTTTATGCCCCTGCAACATTTCGATTCTATTTTTAAAAGTCCATTTTATGTACAAAATACATACAATTCACACATTTTAAGTGCACAGATCATGACTTCTGACAGATGTACACACCCATGCAAACAATGACCGTAGATTTGCATCTTAGCATCCTGATTCTTGCTGTGGTTACTCTGTTATTTTGCAGACCACCTTATTTTTATTTCCATGAATTATGTTTATTAAGTTCCTTCTATGAAACAAACACTGATGTTACAGAAAAAAATAAGAAACTAGAGCAACACAGTTTAAAAGGGAAAGGACAGGGGCGTCTGGGTGGCTCCTTCGGTTGAGTGTCCGACTTCGACTCAGGTCATAATCTCCCGGGGTCCTGAGTTAGAGCCGGCATCAGGCTCCGTGCTGACAGCTCAGGGCCTGGAGGCTGCTTCAGATTCTTTGTCTCCATTTCTCTCTGCCCCTCCCCCCTCATGCTCTGTCTCTCTATCTTTCTCTCTTAAGAATAAATAAACATTAAAAAAATAAAAGGGAAAGGACATATCATACAACTCATACTTTCTGTTATCCCTCCACTGAAATATTTCTGATAATCTCTCCTTTTTAGACCTTCAGACAACTTGGTCACCTGATTAATCCTCTGATTAAAAAGAAATAATTTCTTTTTTCTAAAGTTTTGTTTTTACCTAAGCTAGGTTGAGGGTGAATGAAACACAGCAGAATCGTTGCTGAGGAGAGCGAGGCGGGAGAGGACTCCACTAGGGAGATGTCCCCAGGGGGCTGGGAAGGGGCTTGCCCCAACAGGAGTGGAATGCCACAGGCACAGTTGGAAAAACAAGTCAAGTCTGGGAATACAGCTGCAAAAACTGCTGGAAGTCTCCTTGGCAGGGAGACCGGATGTGAGTCCCTGGAATAGACTCCTAAAAGAAAACATCAGCAGACCATTGAGTTTAATGAGACACGTTAGAAAAGATGTGAAAGTAGGCTACTGATGAGACTTAAAGAAAATGTGAAGACCACTCCCCTCCCCCCACAGCACACACGACGGCTGTGTTGTATAGGGGGAAGGGTGAAAACCCAATCTAAGAAAAATAGGCTTACGGGCACCAAGATGAGAAATAAGAAAAGGAACAATAAAAACAAGTATTTGTTGCAATGTTGGTGTAAACCTGGCCCTCTTCCTGACTAAGTGACAAGGGGTTTCCACTTCCCCTTACTGTCATAGATTACTCAAGCCTAGAAACCAAGATATCTGAACAAGGAGATGACCTCTAGATCCACATATTAGGTGTTCAAATCACAAAACCAAGCCTCTTTGATAGTGCTGGGGCTGTTAGGAAAATTTCAAGATAAAGAATGTGTCTCCTGGTAGGGTTAGAACTGAGGGGGAGTCCTTTATGCCTTCTGTTTTCCTTGTTACATATAATAAAGCAGGTAAAAATGCACTAATGTGAAGTGTACAGCTAGGTGAATATTTACATCTATATTCATCTGTATAACCACTATCAAGATCAAGCTCTATATTCTCGACCACTTCTAGCTCCCCACACTTCCAGTCTATAGCCTCCCTTCCCAGAGGTAACCACTATATCTATTTCTATCATCATCAATTCATTTTGTTGTTCTTTTTTAACTTATTAAAAAATTTTTAATGTTTTTAATTCATTTTTTGATAGAGAGAGAGAGAGAGAGAGAGAGAGAGACACAGCATGAGATTGGGGAAGGGCAGAGAGAGACGGAGACACAGAATCTGAAGCAGGCTCCAGGCTCTGAGCTGTCACCAAAGAACTCACAAATTGCAAGATCATGACCTGAGCTGAAGTCAGACACTTAAACAACTGAGCCACCCTGGTGCCCCAATTCTGTTGTTCTTAATCTATGTATAAATGAATCATGCCATTATAGTAAATACTCTTTCTAGCTAGGTTTTTTTTTTTTTCACTCAACATAGTGTCTATGAATATTAAATAGTGTGTATCAGTAGTTCATTCCTTATTATTGCTGACTAGTATTCCATTTATGGATATGCCAAAATTTATTTATCCATTCTCCTGTTGACAAATGTATTATTGTTTCCAGTTTTGAACTATTAGAAACATTCTTGGCACTTGCCATATGTATGAATTCTTTTTTCTTGGTTATATAATTAGAAATGGGGTTGCTGGGTTGCTACTTTTTGTCACTAAGTAACTGATTCTAAATAAAAACAAGTGAGCTACATCTGTGTTTGAATATGTGTACGGTATCTTATTTTATCTTTTGAAATACATTTAAAAAATATTTTATTTTTAAGCAATCTCTGCACCCAAAGTGGGGCTCAAACTCACAACCTGGAGATCAAGAGTCGCAAGCTCCATCAACTGAGCCAGCCAGGCCCCCCTGTGTATGGTATTTTAATAAAAAAAAATTTACACACATTGTTTCAATTGATCTTCAAAACATATTTGTGAAGTAAGTAGAGTAGGTAATACTATGTCTAATTTACAGATATAGAAAATGAAATAGGGAGAATTTATTTATTTATTTATTTATTTTTAATGTTTACTTATTATTGTGAGAGAGAGAGGCAGAGACAGAACGTGAGTGGGGGAGGGACAGAGGGAGAGGGAGACACAGAGTCCAAAGCAGGCTTCAGGCTCTGAGCTGTCAACACAGAGCTCGATGTGTAGCTCGAACCCATGAACTGTGGGATCATGACTTGAGCCGAGGTCGGACACTCAACCGACTGAGCCACACGGGCGCCCCGAAATAGGGAGAATTTAAATATCCAAATTAAAGTCATAAAAGTAATACATTGTGAATTAGGACTAGAAACCACATTTTCTTAGTCAAATTCATTTTTCTTTTTGGATTCCTTTTATTTCACTAGCCTCATGTAAACAGAGAGATCACCCGAATGTCAGCTCTGGCCTGGACTGTCCCAGTTTTAGCACTGAAAGGCCGTGGGCAAACGGGGAATGGTCTGTCACTCTACAGAACAAAGAAAGTAAGTTGTCAAATGGGTGTCACAGCTTGCAAATGGGCAGGAAAAACCAAAACCTGACTGAGTTAGCTCATTTGTGCACTCCTAAAGAAAAACATGTTTTTAATCCAAGAGTACTGCGATATCCACAATTTACATCCCGTGTATGTCAACTGTATTCTTTGCTTTTGGAAACCATCCACACCAGCGCTATCCTCACCATCTCCAGGGAGCGTGTTAGAAATACAAATTCATACCCCTTTCGCCACCCTTCCCTCCAGCCTCAGGATGACACAATCCCAATCTCTAAGGGTAGGGCTCAAAAATTTGTCACCAACATGTCACTTTTCTTTCAACAACTTCTCCAGGTTAAGGTCAAGGGAAGCAGTGGGGAAAAGGAGCTTAGAGTTTGAGATACACTGATCTAGCCAATTTCCTTTATAGACATACGGATAACTACTTGGTTTTAAAGATCTCTGGGCAGGGGCACCTGGGGGGCTAAGTCGTTAAGCGAGAGACGGGAGCCTGTTTCTGATTCTGTGTCTTCCTCTCTCTCTCTGACCCTCCCCCTCTCACACTCTGTGTCTCTCTCTCTCAAAAATAAATAAACATTAGAAAAAAAATTAAAGATCTCTGGGCAGAAGGATTCCATTACCTCACTTTCCTTGTGTAAAACAAATCTCATTGTAAAACCTTCTTTCTTACTTAATAAATCTCTTATCCAAGATTCTGGTCCTACACGAGGGTGCACAATATCATTAAATATGTTTTTCTGTCCTTTTCTAAGACCATTCCAAGTGGGCTTCATTATCACTTAATGTTATCACTTAATGTCCAGAATGAATCCCTGTGAAAAGCTACAGGACCTCAAAAGAACAACTTTGTGGTTCCATTGTGAATACTCATGAATCTTTAAGGAAATCACTTTTCTTTTAAAAAAAATTTTTTTTTAATTTATTTTTGAGATAAAGAGACAGAGTGCAAACAAGGGAGGGGCAGAAAGAGAGGGAGACACAGAATCTGAAACAGGCTCCAGGCTCTGAGCTGTCAGCACAGAACGCAACGTGGGGCTCAAACCCACAAACCGCAAGATCATGACCTAAGCCAAAGTCGGACGCTTAACTGACTGAGCCACCCAGGTGCCCCAAGGAATTCACTTTTTAAATGATAAAATATCAGACACCATAGCTGTATAAGAATTATGAAGCCTAGAAACAGAAAGAAAGAATACTCAATCTGGATCACAGGGGAAGGAAAAACAGATGGCATAAATAGGAATAGGATAAATAGGAACTTGCTGACGTAGTATGCCAACAGGGGCTGGGTCCAGGCCCCCCAGTTTGTGTTCCTGAAGGATTTTGTGTGACTTGGCTGCAGTCCATCTAATATGGTTTGTTTCTACTCTGTTCCAGGACAGAAGGTCGCCCTCAACTCCAATCCAGATTCTCATTGTCCACCTACCTATTCTAGGCTCTCTCTTCCTTCCCTTTCCCCTCATTCTTCCCCAGGGAGGGGTTGCCATGGAGATGAAATCCTAGTAAGCCAGCTGCTAAGAAAATCGGTGACAGAAGCAGAATGGGAGAGGGGGCAGAGAGAAAAATAAAAGATTGAGGCAAAAGGAAAAGACATAGACACAGATGAGACTTGATACAGTCAAATGAGAAACCACACAGGTGATTAGACGCCATAAACAACTTACTTATGGAAATGGGTGGAGACACACACCCAGTCAGAGGCACACACAGTGGACGTTCTAAGGCAACAGACATAAGCAAACCCGGGGACCTGAAATCTATGTAGAGACACAGGAGGGGAGACACACAGTCAGGGGTTGAACCAGATCATACAGGATTCTCGTGAAAACAGCTTCGCCCAGAACCTAGCTGAGAATAGCAACAGTTCCAAGAAAATGTTTATTTATCCTTATATGCCTCTCTGAGTCATTCTTATTTCCAAGGAAGGGACCAGTGGGAGGTTATAAAGAGGACACCCTTACTTCTATGCTATTTTTCACTTCCTTTTCTTGCCTGCAGTCTTCTGATGCACACAGAAAGGACCTCCAAAGATAACTGAAGGCCAGGATCTTTCCCTTAAACAGAACCTTTTAGTCTCTTGACTATTCTTCCTCCTGTCTTCAATATTTGGATCTCAAATTTCTACAATTCCTTCTCTCTCTTGCTCTCTTTTCTTTTCTTTCCATTTCTCCCAGGTTATATGCCATCATCTTCGTGCTCCTTCTGTCTAGCCCACTCTCTTTTCCAGTATCTCCCTTCACCTACAGTCAGACTTGTCCCCACACCCTAGCCAGAAACTTGGCGTCTTCCAATTTCATTCTCCCTTTTTGCGATTAGCTGCATTCTTACTTGGACCTCCCCATCTTTGGATATGATAACATCTAATAAAAACAATAAGAAGCAATGGTTTTCTAAATACAGAAAAATTTTAATGAGTTTTTTTAAATGCAAATGTTGAGAAAAATTAAGATATACACATAAATATGTATTGAGAGGGCCTACAGAATACACGGCACTCTACTGAGTAATGCAGAAGACTCAAAGTGCCGCCCCTCAAGCTGATTACCATCTGACCGTGGAGGGGACAAGATGAAAAAGTTCTGAAGGAAGCCAAAGTATTAAAGGATTCTGTTTGTGTGTGAAGAATCAAGAAAGTCTTCATGAATCAGAATTTGGACTAGATCTTGAAAGATGAGTAAGATAAGAGATAGGCAGAGATGAGGGAAGGGCATCTCAGGAAAATGGAATGGCCTTGGCAGAGGTATGGTGGTAGGAAGTTTATGCGGAAGGTTGGGAAATAGTGCTTCGACCAGTTTAGCTGAAGAGAGCAGGATGCCTATGGGAGTTGAGTGAGAGAGAATGCTGGAAAAGCAAGTTCAGGCTACGCTGCTGGAGTCTTTGAATACCAGACATGCTACTTTGTCTGTCAGCCCTTAGGTGTGGAATAAAGTAAAATCTTATTGCATTTTCCCCTTTTTTTATGGTACTGTCTGTACTCCAGAGATACTAAACATGTCACTTTTATCTTTCATGCTTTGTCCCAACTAAAATATGGTCTCCTTGCTCTGTGCATTTTCTAATCACCTCTTTCCATTGCTTCTCTCAACCCCACCCCTCAACTCCAAATTCCGCTGTTTCATTTCACTTTCCTGTCCATTGTTTCAATCAAAAAGCTTTCTGGACAGAAACCAACCTGGTGCGGTGGTGGAAAGCACTTTCTGCAAACAATCTTCTCTCACTTCTATTTTTAGAGCAAAGGCAGGTTGAAAATTTAAAAATCCAGGTAGTAGTTCAGTCGATGGTACTGACCTGCGGTGCTACCCACCATCTAGTAATTAGTTAGGTCATTCAACCTGTGTCTTGGGCCTCTCATTCTACAAGGTGGGCCATGCTGTTTTAGTCTCAGCAATCTCAAGGGTTCCACAACTGGACAGCCTATACAAATATTTAGTGACTTATTACCATGGAAGAAAGGTGATAAGTTATAGAACTATTTTGACTATTAGTTGGGTATTCACTCATCATTCCTCTTTCAAATATACACTTGAAATTTCTATCTTTTTAGAAGCTTCCTTGTTTTATTTAATGTACCTGGTACATATAGACACATTCAATAAATACCTGAATGAATGAGTGAATGAATGAATGAATGAATGAATGAATTTCTACCTCTAAACATAAAGGTATTGGGGAAGGATTATTTTTGCCACTAGATTCTGTGTGGTAACATGGTTGTAATTTGAAAATTTAGAAGCATCCAAAAAGAACTACTTGGCTGTTGTTTCTGGGTATGACTGAGGAAAAATTTTATTTTTCCCTCTAACTTTAAAAATTCTTTTAATGTTTATTTATTTCTGAGAAAGAGAGAGAGAGAGAGAAAGAGAGAAAGAAGGGGAGGTGCATAGAGAGAAGGAGATACAGAATCGGAAGCAGGCTCCAGGCTCTGAGATGTCAGCACAGACCCCGATATAGGGTTCGAACTCAAGGACCATGAGATCATGACCTTAGCTGAAATGTGATGCTTAACTAACTAAGCCACCCAGGCATCCCTTCGACTTTTTAATTTCGACTCAGCCCTTCTTCTTTCAGGTACTCAGAGAATGAAGAATTTACTCCTGTCTATTTTCTCTTTGATCTTGACACCTGCATTCACTACCCAGAAACAACACAGCCCTGGGAAGGCTGGCACGTTCCCACCGTGGAGGACGTGCAGGCACCTGCATTCTTCTGTCCCCCACACCTCTACCTCTAAGTACAATCAGTGACAGGATGGTGACTTGCCCCATCTGACTCACTGGTCACAAACTAGTGAACGTTTGTAGTAGAGCCACATCCCCAAATAGCCGCATGCCTCACTGGGGCCCCTGAAAGATAAGGAGAGCAAAGCCTCCAGTTCGAGTCGTATTGTATTTATCTAATATTAAGAGATGACAGAAGAAAAGCAGGATTATTCCTCTTCTCAAGAAACATGATCTTTCTACTGGAAAAAATGAACAAAATATGGGGAAGAGAAAGTAAAGGCAAGAAAGGGCAAGGAGAAAAGTGAGAGTATGATTTTGCTTTGAATAAATGCACATAGAAACGCCCAGATTGGATCACTGACCATTTGTTAATATTCTAACGATTACAGAGGCTGAGAGAGGTGACAAAAGATTGGAGGGGCGCCTGGCTGGCACTGTGGGAAGAGCACGTGACTCTTGATCTCAGGGGTCGTGAGTTCAAGCCCCATGTTGGGAGTAAAGATTACAATAAAAAAGCAATAAAGTAAATTTAAACAACAAAAGAAACTGAAACTATGAAATTTTTTAAGTGAAAAAATGTACTGCTTCATTATTTTCCCCTTCAGTCTAGAAAGACTGCTAACCAATGGCTGGCATGTAATAAAAGGAAGGTGTACTAACTAACTGGATGCAGAATTAATTTGTTAAGTTTATATCATGTTGGCTTTTTTACCTAAGGCTTTACTAACCTTTTTTCCAATAAGGTTATTTAAAAAAAATCCGAGAAGTACCACAGACCAGGGTTTCTAAATCTAGGTACTCTTCTGGGCCAGATAATTCTTTGTCATCGGGGCTACTTCTGTGCACGGTAAGAGGTTTAGCAGCCTCTTGGTCTGTGCCCACCAGATACCAGTAGCATTCTCTCTGCCACAGTCCTAGCAGCCAAATATGTCTGCAGAACATTATGTCCTTGGGGAGCAAAACCACTGCTGAGTGAGACCAATTCCCTTAGAAAATCTCTAATGAGATCCTTGGATGAAAGACCTCACCCGTCTGGAACTCAATTATTTGGAATACTAACTTATTTTGTTTTATTATATATTTTTTAATGTTTATTTAGCTCTTGAGAGAGAGACAGAGCATAAGAGGGGAGGGGCAGAGAAAGAGGAAGACACAGAATCTGAAGCAAGCTCTAGGCTCCGAGCTGTCAGCACAGAGCCTGATGCTGGGCTTGAACCCATGAAACCTTAAGATCATGACCTGGGCCGAAATCAGACACTTAAACAACTGAGCCACCCAGGCGCCCCTGAATACTAACTTAAGTTACAAAAAACAAAGGAAAAAAGATTTTCTCCCTAGAGTGCAAAGCTTTTCTCATAGAAGGGCTCTATTGGCCCCTCTCAGAAACCATACTCTTTTTATTTTTTACTTATTTTTAAATACTTTTTTTTGAGAGACAGAGTACGAGCAGGGGAGGAGCAGAGAGAGAGGGAGACACAGAATCCAAAGAAGGTTCCAGGGTCTGAGATGTCGGCACAGAACCCAGAGAGGGGCTCAATCTCACAAACTGTGAAATCATGACTTCAGCTGAAGTTGGACACTTGACTGACTGAGCCATCCAGGCACCCCTCTCTCTTTTTAAATTACTAGAAAACATTGCAAACATACAGTGCAAATGTTAACATCTGATACAGAGCATAAGTTTGTTACCTGATCTCAAAGCAGCAACATATTAGAAGAAAATTAGAAGATATGTCTTATGCCATAGAAAGGGACCCTAACAAACTAATGACAGCCAGAAGAGAAAGAGACAAATTATAAAAAAAAAAACATATTTAAAAAAATTTTTAATGTTTGTTTTTTGTGAGAGCACAGGTGGGGGAGGGGCAAAGAGGGAATGGGACAGAGGATCCTGAGTCAGCTCTGTGTTAACAGCAGCGAGCCTGATGTGGGGCTTGAACTCAAGAACCATGAGATCGTGACCTGAGCCGAAGTCAGATGCTCAACTGACAGAGCCACCCAGATACCCCATAAACATATTTTTTTAAAGATTTTTATTTTTAAGTAATCTGTCCCCCCAATGTGGGGCTCGAACTCACAACCCCGAGATCAAGAGTTGCATGCCATTACAACTGAGCTAGCCAGGGGCCTCAAACATAATTTTGAAAGAAACTACACTTAATCTTAGCCAAAAGGCCGAGAAGCAATCATTGTTTTGAAAGAAAAACAAATCAGAGAGCTATTGGTCCTACATTTGGGATTGTTATCCAGGTCACTTTAAGTCCTTGGCATCCTACTGCATAAGATATGACCAGGATGATGAAGTATTAGCTTAGAGACTAAGAAGATGGGGGAGAACATGATAATTTTCTTCAAATATTTGATGTACTTCCCCAAATATGTATTTTTCAGTATCCCCAGAGAGAAGTAGGCATCACATTTATATTACATTTTTAAAATCTCAATATCACAGAAAGAACTTTCTAGTAATTAGAGCTATTGAAAATATAATGAGCTGTTTTGTAACTGTAAGGCAGTAAGTTTCTCATTACTGACTTCTCTCCTGATTTCCAGAGTCATAAATCTATTGCCTGTCTTATATCTTTACCTGAGTGGCTAAAAGGCATCTCGAACTAAGCATAGCCAAAATAGAAGAACTGATTCCTCTTCCTAATCTCCAAATCTTTTCTTTCCTTAGGTTTCTCCATCTTGGTAAGCATTATCACTATTCACCCTGTTGCAAAAGCCAAAATGCTAGGAGCTATTCAGGATTTCTCTCTTTCCCATACCTTCCACATTTAATACAATAGCAAGTCTTGTCAGCTTTACCTCCAAAACATCCCAGATTTCTTCCACTGTCCCATTTCCACTGCACCACCCCTGTCAAAACCATAACAATCTGTCCCTTGACCTATGGCACTAAGTCCTTCTCTCTTTTTTAAAGATTTTTAGAGTGTTACTTTTGAATTTACTTTAATGTTTATTTATTTCTGAGAGAAAGAGACAGAGTATGAATGGGGGAGGGAAAGAGAGAGAGAGAGAGACACACAGAATCTGAAGCAGGCTCCAGGCTCTGAGTTGTCAGCACAGACCCTGACACGGGGCTCGACCCCACGAACCACAAGATCATGACCTGAGCTAAAGTCAGATGCTTAACTGACCAAGCCACCCAGGTGCCCCTAAAGATTTTACTTTTTAAAAGTAACCTCTACACCCAACATGGGGCTCAAACTTGTAAGCCAGAGATCCAGAGTCGCATGCTCCACCGACTGAGCCACCCAGGCTCCCCTGCCTTTAATCAGTCTTACTGATTCATTCTTGTTCTTCTACAATTCGTTCTTCACAGAGGTGTCAAAACCGTATCTGGCCCCTATCTCTCTATCTTGCCTTATTTCTATCACTAGCCCCCTAATTCACTCAGCAACAGCCATAATAAATCTTTTATCTGTCCCTTTATTACATTCATTTGATTTCTGCCATAGGGCCTGCCTAGAGATGTTTTCAAATGCCAGATTCCTTTTTGTCATTCAGGTCTGAGCTCAAAGCCTCTTTTCAGAGAGGCCTCCTTGAGCAGGCTGTCTGTATTACCCTTCTACCCACCCATCATTTATCACACCTCCCTGTTTTCATTTTTCTCATAGCTCCTATCATTATCTGATATTATTTCTTTGGTTACTGTCTGTCTCCCTTTCAACAGGGTCCTTGTCTACCAACATTATTTGACTCACATGCTTTTTTTTAAAGTTTATTTATTTTGAGAGGGAGCGCGTGTGTGCATGCACACATGTGTATGTGCAAGTGGGGGAGGGGCAGAGAGAGAGACGTAGAGAGAGGGAGAGAGAGGATCCCAAGCAGGCTGTCAGCATGCAGCCTGACGATACAGGCCTTGATCCCACGAACTGCGAGATCATGACCTGAGCGGAAAACACGAGTTGGATGCCCACCATCTGAGCCACCCCCAAGGTGCCCCTTGACTCATATGCAAAATGCCTAGAAGGAACCTGATGCTTACTAGATGCTCAATTAACATCTGCTGAATAAACAGATAATCAAATAATAATATTGATGAACTGAATTAACTGTTCTTATATTTCATAAGAAATTGAATCAGATAATTACAGATTGCTGAGCATGATTAATAACTTGGCGAGAGTGATGACTATGAATTTATAATGGTACCAATCCTCTGTATAGTTGTGTTCACTTTTTTCACCATCTTGGGTCCGGTATCAAAGAAGGCTAAACCAGTCTCAGGGATTTTTCAGGTAGGTGAAACAAAAGGACTATTTGGCAAGAGACATGGCCACTCAAGCATTTATTCAGAGTGTTGAGTATAGGAAATGACATCTCTCTACAGAAACACTGTGCAAGATTTTAAGGTGTGAAGAAACTACTGCAAACAAACCTTTGATAGCTTCTTCAAACTCCAATCTCATCCTTGTTTTCCCCATTTACCCAGATGACCAGACCCCATGCTTTTTCCGAAAATGGATTTTGTTAATTTTCATTCCTTACCCTAACCTTACCCTTAATGCATTCATTCTAAAATCCTGTCTATTTTGGGGGTGCCTGGGTGGTTCAGTCAGTTGGGCATCTGACTTTGGCTCTGGTCATGATCTCACAGTTTGTGAGTTTGAGCCCCACATTGAGCTCTCTGCTATCGGCACAGAGCCTACTTCAGATCCTCTGTCCCCCTTTCCCTCTGCCCCTACCCCCCCCAAAGAAATATTTAATATAAAATAGAATATGGGCACCTGGGTGGCTCAGTTGGCTAAGCATCCGAATTTGGCTCAGGTCATGATCTCATGGTTGGTGGGTTCAAGACCCATGTTGGACTCTGCACTGACAGCTCAGAGCCTGGCGCCTGTTTCCAATTCTGTGTCTCCCTCTCTTCTGCTGCTCCCCAGCTTGTGATCTGTCTCTCTCAAAAATAAACAAATAAACTTTAAAAAATTAAATAAAATCCTGCCTATCTTCCTCGCCATATCTAATCCTATCTATGGTCCAGGACACGATTCCATGTATTATTTCCATTCTGCCTTAAACTTCTCACTTTCTGCTTGTCCTTTCCTACTACCAATGAAATTCTAATGTACCTCCATCCTGAAATACTCTCATTCTTCCTATACCTTGACTTCTCTAGAGTACTCTGTCAATATACTCTTCACTGTCAAATTCCTCCAAAGAGTAATCTACAATTCCTGTTTCTAATTTCTTTCCCTCTTATTCAGCATTCACATATATCAGAAGAGCTAGTGGTCTGCACAGAAGTTCAGAGATCTGTATGCAACTACACATCTGCGACCAGTGATATCTCGGTACAACTGAAATTTTTATTTATTTTATTGAAATAGGCTATGGCTTATGCCTATGGCTACACACTTGTAAGAAGGTATGGTTTCCCTCAAAATAGTAGATGCTCTTTTATTTGGAGAAAAGAGGACAGTCCATAAAAAGGAAACCAGAGTTCTTACACATATGAATAAGGAAACTGGACTCTTGTTCCCTTAGACTTTGAGTTTGATGTGTTTGAGGACCCTCCCAAGAGGTACAAGGTACAGGTGGCCTCTGATAAATGGAACTAGGCCAAGAGCTTCTCAGGAAGATAAGTCTTCAGTGAACCACTTTACTGAAGGAGAAGTATGTATTAAAAATTTTTTTTCAATGTTTATTTTTTTGAGAGAAGGAGAGAGAGGGTGTGAGAGGGGGAGGGACAGAGAGAGATGAGAGACACAGAATCTGAAGCAGGCTCTAGGCTTTGAGCTGTCAGCACAGAGCTGGACATGGGGTTCGAATCCACGAACTGAGAGATCATGATCTGAGCCAACGTCAGACACTTGACTGACTGAGCCACCCAGGCGCCCCAAGAGAAATATCTACTAATCATAACTTGTAATATTCCTTTGTTCTTTCCTAGCCTTTGGAAAGCCTTGCTACAACATTCCAGGCTTATCTGAGCTGTTTTAAGTATTGGAGTGCAGAGACAGAATTAGAGGAAAAGAAAAGCACTCTGCCCTCCTTGTGCTCCTTCCTTGAGCCTATCAACATGGTAGGTACAGTCTTTAGCAATAATTGCCAAAGGATATTTGGATTCTGTGTCTCCCTCTCTCCTTACCCTTTCCCTGCTCATGCTCTGTCTCTCTCTCTCACTCAAAAATAAATAGACATTAAAAAAAAGTCCCTCAATACTGGACTAGCTATTGATAAGATCAAATTTTATTTTGAAAATGGTGCTGCTATAACTGGATATGCATGAGCATAAAAATGAAGTTGAATCCCTTCCTCACATAAAAATTAACTCAAAAATGGCTCCTCAATTTAAACATAAAACACTGTTGACTGGCGTTAGACACAGCTTTTTGCATTATAATATCAAAAGTATAAGTAAGGAAAGAAAAATTCAATAAAGTGAACTACATCAACATAAAACTTTTGTTTCAAAGAATACCATCAAAAACAAAAAAACAAAGAATACTGTCAAGAGAGCAAAAGAACAACCTATACAATGTGAGAAAATATAATTCATATATCTGATAAAGAACATATATGGAATATACAAGAATTTGCAACTCAGGGCCATGTGACTTGTGATCTCTTGGGGTTGTGAGTTTGAGACCCACATTGGGCACAGAGCTCACCAAAAAAATTTTTTTTACAACTCAACAAAAGATAATCCAATTAAAAATAGTCAAAGGCCTTGAACAGACATGTCTCCAAAGAGGTTGCACAATTGGCCAATAAGCAAAAAACATCTTTTGTCTTTGAAGGAATGCAAAATGAATGCATATTGAGATGCCAATTTTATGCACTAGAACAGCTATAATAAAAATATAAAATAACAATTGTTGTTCCAAAGATATGGAGAAATGAGAACCCTCACACACTGCCACTGTATGGGTAAAGTGGTACAGTGCTTTGGAAAATAATTAAACACAGAATTACTGTATAGCTTAGCAATTTCACTCCAATGTATATACCTAATGGAATTGAAAACTTATGTCCACATAAAAACTTGCACAAGAATGTTCATAAAAGGGGCACCTGAATGGCTCAGTTGGTTGAGCATCTGACCCTGGATCTTAGCTCGGTCATAATCTCATGGTTTGTGAGATTGAGCCCTGCATTGTGCTAATAGCACAGAGCCTGCTTGGGATTCTCTTTCTTCCCCCTCTCTGTCCCTTCCCTACTTGCGCATACTCTCTCTCTCTCAGAAAAAACACAAATGTTCATAACAGTATCATTCATAATAGTCAAAAGTGGAAAAACCCAAGTGTTCATTAAGCGATCAATGGATCAACAAATGCAGTATAATCATCATATAATATTATTTGTCCATAGAAAGGAAAGAAGTACATGTTACAACATGGATGAACCTTGAAATACCATGCTAAGTAAAAGAGGCCAGTCCCAAAAGGTCATGTACTTTATGATTCCATTCATGAAATGTTCAGAATGGGCAAATCTAGACAGAAAGTAGTTTAGTGCTAAGGGCTGGGAGAAGTTAAGGAGGAATGCAGAAAGACTGCTAATGGTTATGGGAGCTCTTTTGGGATGACAAAATGTTCTCAGATTGATTAATGGTTACGAATCTCTGTGAATATACTAAAAACCCTTGAATTGTAACACTTCTTTTAAGTAGGTTAATTATATGGTATGAACGGTATCTCAATAGAGCTGTTATATTAAAAAAAAAAAGTCCCTCAAGTAGCCTGATGTGGGGCTTGAACCCAAGAACTGTGAGATCATAACCTGAGCCAAAATCAAGACTTGGGCACTCAACCAAGTGAGCCACCCAGGTGCCCCTACAATTAAAACTCTCTATTGTGATAAAACATGCTCAAATTTTTAAAAATTGGGGCATCTGGGTGGCTGAATTAGTTAAGCATCTGACTTCGTCTCAGATCATGAGCTCCTGGCTGGTGGCGTGGAGCCCTGCCTCAGCCTCTATACTGACAGTGTGACCCCTGCTTGGGATTCTCTTTCCCCTCTCTGCCCCTCCCTGACTTGCACTTTCTCTCTGTCTCAAAATAAATAAAAATAAAATTTAAAAAATTGGCAAAGAAGTGTGTAACTCATATGACAAAGGCTTAATTTTCATAATATACAAAGAGCTCTTTCATAGCAGTAAAAGAAAGTGAACAATGAAAGACAATAATAGGCCAAGCACAGCAACAAGCATGTGTACAGGAAGACTCAGCAATGACCCAAACAAAAAGACATCCAAACTTAGTAACAAAACAAATGAAAATAAAAAGGGTTTTGTTTTTGTTTTCCCCCATGGAGATTGGTAAAAACTGTCACAACTGACAATATCCAGGCCCGGCTAAAGTTTTAGAAAACAGACACTTGTAGGGCGTCTGGGTGGCTCAGTTGGCTAAGCGTCTGACTTCAGCTCAGGTCATGATCTCATCCATGAGTTCGAGCCCAGAGTTGGGCTCTGCGCTGACAGCATGAGCCTGCTTGGGAGTCTCTGCCTCCCCTTCTCTCTCTGCCCCTCCCCCACCCATGTTCTGTTTCTCTCTCTCTCAAAAAAAAAAAAAAACAATTTAAGAAAAAGAAAATAGACAGTTGCAATAAATGTAAAGTTTGTAAGCCTTTATTTTATTATATTTTTTAAATGTTTATTTATTATTGAGAGAGAGAGAGAAAGTGTGAGCGTGAGCCAGAGAGGGACAGAGAGAGAGGGAGACAGATGATCCAAATCGGCCTCTGCACTGTTATTGCAAATCCTGATGCAGGGCTTGAACTCATGAACCATGAGATCATGACCTGAGCCAAAGTTGGATGCTTTACCAACTAAGCCATGGAGGTACCCCTGTATACCGTTTTAAATGTCAGCTTGACAGCATCTACTAAAATTTAAATATTTATATGTTTTGACCCATGATTTCTACTACACAGGGATACTGCCAGTATATACAGATTAAATTACTGCCACAGATTAAATACTGCCGCAGTATATACAGACCTAAGCAACACTGAATTGGAGGAAAAATTTGGAAACAACATAAATATCTAAGGGAACTTGTTTTCTTTCTTTTTTTTTTTTTAATGTTACCTATAGGGGTGTCTAGCTTGCTCAGTCAGTACAGCACACAACTCTTAATCTCACGGTCCTGAGTTCAAGCCCTACGTTGGGTGTGGAGACTACTTTAAAAAAAAAAAAGAAAAGAAGAAGAAAAGGAAAGAAAAAAGAAAAAAGAAAAAAGCTCTGTTACACCTTATATATGTTCCCTCTGCCAAGAATGCTCTTTTCTCCCATGGCTAGCATATTTTTTTAGGTCCTAGCTTCAATGTCACTACTGCGAAAGGATTTCCCTACTCACTCTTCCTAAAAAATACCTTTCTCTGTTAATTTGTTTTAAGTGCTTGCTGTTTCCTTCAGTGCCCAGCTTGGTATCTGCCATTGAGTGGCTCTCAATAACTGCAGAATGAGTAAACAGTAGAGGTATCAATAAAATACTATGTCGTTATTAAAAAGAATAAAATATAACTATATATATTGACTTGAAAAAATGTCTAGGTAGGGGTACCTGGGTGACTCAGTTGATTAAGCATCTGACTTTGGCTCAGGTCATGATCTAGCAGTTTGTGAGTTTGAGCCCCAAGTGGGGCTCTGTGCTGACAGCTTGGAGCCAGGAATCTGCTTGGGATTCTGTGTCTCCCTCTCTCTCTGCCTCTCATCCCCTCTTGTACTATGTTTCTCTCTCTCTCTCTCAAAAATAAACATTAAAAAATTGTTTAGGAAAAAGGAAACGTGCTTCTTAACTGTATATGTATATTTTTAATGTATTATTTATTTGAGAGAGAGAGCATGTACATACTTGTGCACAGGTGCACAAGTGGGGGAGGGGCAGAGAGAGAATCCCAAGCAAGCTCCAGGCTGTCAGCAAAGAGGCTGATGTGGGGCTTCAATTCACGGACCGTGAGATCATGACCTGAGCCGAAGTCAGATGCTCAACCAACTAAGCCACCCAGGTGCTCCAGATGTACAGTTTCTAAAATGATTTCTAAAAATACATATACCACCTTACCACTGATAGTTTTTTCACGTAACAACACATCAAGAACATTCTTTTATATCAGTACAGTTCAATATGCTACACAGTGGTCTGTAATATGGTCATGGACACCACCACGTATTGTTTCTTTAGGATGCACTGTTATTACAAATAATGTGGCAATAAACATCTTTGCATTCATCCTATGAACTTCTCTGAGAGAATCTTTTTTTTTTTAATTTCTTAAATGTTTTTTATTTATTTTTGAGAGACAGCACGAGCAGGGGAGGGTCAGAGAGAGAGGAAGACACAGAATACAAAGCAGGCTCCAGGCTTTGAGCTGTCAGCACAGAGCTGGACGCGGGGCTCGAACCCACGAACCCTGAGATCGTGACCTGAGCCGAAGCTGGGCGCTTAACCGACTGAGCCACCCAGGCACCCTTTTCTGAGAGAATCTTATAGGAAAAATTTATAGGTATAAAATTCTATTTAAAAAAAATTTTTTTTAAATGTTTATTTTTGAGAGACAGAGAGAGATCGAGTGTGAGCTGGGGAGGGACAGCAAGAGAGGGAGACACAGAATCTGAAGCAGGCTTCAGGCTCTGGAGCAGTCAGCACAGAGCTCAACACAGGGCTTGAACCCACGAACACATGAACCGTGAGATTATGACCTGATCTATAGTCGGATGCTCAACCGACTGAGCCACCCGGGCGCCCAAAAATTGCTATTTCAAAAGGTAGATATATATCTTTAAAAAATTTTTAAGTTTATTTATTTTGAGAGAGGGAGAGAGTACACATGTATGCTTCTACAAACGAGTGGGAGAGGAGCAGAGAGAGAGGGTAAAAGAGAGGATCCCAAGCAGCTCCACACTGTCAGCACAGAGCCCGATGGACGGCTTGATCCCACAAACAGCCAGATCATGACCTGAACCGAAACCAAGAGTCAGATGCTTAACCGACTGAGCCACCGAGGTGTCCCTCAAAGACAGATATATTTTAAATTCTGAATACAATTGCTAGATTTCTCTTACCTAAAGTACTGATTTTTACTCCCACCACGTTTGTAAAGAGTGTTTTGTTATATCCCCACCAAAACTAAATATTGATCATTCTTTTAAATTTGTCTAGTCTCATAGATAAAAATAGGATATCGTATCTATGTCGAATATTATTAGTGAAGTAGAGTATATTTACATATGCTCATGTTGTTATTGTAGTTAATAAAGTTTGTGTGATCTGCCTCCTCAAAAAAGATACATATCACTTCAAAAGAGGCAGTGGTAGGGGCGCCTCGGTGCTTCAGTCAGTCGAGTGTCCAACTTCGGATCAGGTCATGATCTCACAGTTCGTGGTTTCGAGCCCTGAGGCGGGCTCTGTGCTGACAGCTCAGAGCCTGGAGCCTACTTCAGATTCTGTGTGTGTCTCTCTCTCTGCCCCTCCCTCACTCACACTCTGTCTGTCTGTCTCTCTCAAAAAATAAATGTAAAAAACTTTAAAAAAAAAAAAGGCAGTTAAAAAAAAGACAGTTAAAAAAAAAGTATGGTTAGAATGATTTCATTTTTAGGGTGCCTGGGTGGCTCAGTTGAACATTGGGACTCTTGATCATGGCTCAGATTATGATTTCAAGGTTTGTGAGACTGAGCCCTGTGTCAAGCTCTGCATTGACAGCACAGAGCCTGCTAGGGATTCTCTCTCTCCCTCTCTCTCTCTCTCTCTCAAACTAAATAAACATAAAAAAAGAGAATGATCTCATTCTTGGGATGAATGAGTTACAAAAAACACGTGTACATGCGCACAGGAAAAATATGGAGCATTATACAAAATGGTTAACTCTAGTGAGTGGAGTTTGTGACATATATTTTTGTGAAATAAATGAAGAATAAATGTTTTGTAATAAAAAATAATAGTGAAAAGTATTTAAAAATTTTTGTCTTAATGTTTTTATTTATTTTTGAGACAGAGAGACACACAGAGCACTAGCAGGGGAGGGGCAGAGAGAGGAGACACAGAATCTGAAGCAGGTTCCAGGCTCTGCGCTGTCAGCAGAAAGCCTGATGTGGGGCTCAGACTCATGAACCATGAGATCATGACTTGAGCCGAAGTTGGACGCTTAACAAACTGAGCCACCCAGGCGCCCCAACAGTGTAAAGTATTTTTAAACAGAACTAATTATATCGCTGGTTGTACTCGAAACTCTTCAATGACTGCTGCCTACAATATAAAATTCATATTGATTGGTGAAGCCCTCAAAACCTTACACCAATGACTTCGTTTCCAGACTACTCTCATACTCTTGTATTGTATTTTCCCTGTCTGAAACATGGTTATTTACCGTATCTGCCAGTGGCCATTCCTTCAAGGCCCAGCTCAAATGTCCCTCCACTTGTGCTCCTTCCAATGCTCACAAACAATCATATCTCCGGAGAACTGACACAGAACTTTTGCTTTATTTTGTTTTGTTTTTGACAGTTACAGTTCCATTATGGGACTATCCATAACCTTGTTACGTATTAAAATTGAATGCACACATTAATTTCTTTAGTTCCCCTTCATTTTCTCCCAGCACTCAGGGCCTAGAGTTATCAAGGAGCAGTCATGTCGGGCAGAATGGCAATAGGCCATGTCACTACAGAATTGTGTGCCTTTTGAGAGACGAAAGCACAGGAGACTTCAGAGACTCCCAGACTCCCATGGTGACACCACATGACTCTGCAGATCGTGTCTGCACACCCCAGATTACCACGAACATCAGAGTTATGTTGAATAAACTCCGCCCTCGCCCCCAGCAGTGCATGACTTCTGGTCTTGCATGGGGGACTTGGGGAAGAGATACAAAATTCAGGCAGAAGGAAGGGTGTGGTAGTGACCAGGAAGGCTTCCTCTTTGAGAAGATAAGTGTTCTAGGTTGAGGGGACCATGTGAGAAACAGCTTGAAGGAGAGAGTATGGTAGGTTTGTGAACCTGCAGAAATTTCTGCATGGTTGAAGTATAGCGGGCCAAGGGATGAGAAGAGGCTGGGAAATAAGTAGGGATCATATCACAAAAGGCCTAAAAGGCTAGGTTAAGGGGTTTGGACTTTATTCTGAGTACCACAGAGACAGCTAGCAGGTTCAGCACAGTAAGAACATGAGCATGAATTTTGGAAAGACTACTAAGATCACTAAAACTAGTTGAGGCTTTTATACTAATGGGTGGTGATGACTGGCAAGTGGGCTCAGAATATCAGGTAAAGATGGGGGCCTGGCGAGTTGGGTCAAAGGAGCGTGCAACTCTAATTCTCGGGGTTGTGGTCCGAGATCTTAATCTTGAGGTTGTGGATGTAGAGATTACTTAAATTAAAAATAAAACTTAAATGGGCACCTGGGTGGCTCAGTCAGTTAAGCCTCCAACTTCAGCTCCGGTCATGATCAGGTCAGTGAGTTCAAGCCCCGAGACACGCTCGGTGCTGACCGCTCAGAGCCGGGAGTCTGCTTTGGATTCTTTGTCTTCCTCTCTCTCTGCCCCTTCCCCACTCATGCTCTGTCTCTCTCTGTCTCTCAAAAATGAATAAACATTAAAAGAATTTTCTAAAATAAATAAAACCTTAAAAAAAAGAATATCAGGTATTACAAGGACTTGATATGCACATCTAATGTAACCCTCTATTTTCAAGTAAATTTCCTTGAGAGGCAGGTGTTATAATTTTTTGTTTGGTTTTGTTTTTCCTAAACTATAAACAGCAAAAATAAGCCATAGAAATAGTTGTGACAAAGCAGAAAAAATAATACAGAACCTGACCTGGGGGTATTCATTCAATCAACATCTACTGATCAACTACTATATACTAAGTCTTTGGCACTAATCTCTATATACCCCTAAAGATATATTATGGATTTAAGCCACTGCAAGCTTCTAGATATGTCCTGTCTGATCATGGAGAAAAGCCTCTCCGAGAGCTGCCTGTTTAGAAAACATTTCAGCTAACCTGTTTGTTTCTCCAGAACAGAGGCAAGGTTACATATTCATTTAGAGATCAGGCGCTGACTAACTTGACATTTACTCTCCTTTAGCATTCATGACCTTGAATTCTACTGGTTTGGGAAGAATGACCTCACGTATATATCTGTATATAGCCTGTGCCGACTGACCTTTCCCTGTCTCTCCCTCCTACGTTGGAAAGAACTATTTTTCCTCAGGTCTGTCAGTTTCACTAGGGGGATTATCTCTTGTCTGGGGCATGTTTATTTTCATCTCTAATTGTTCCTTATCACTTTCTTTCTCCTTTATCACCGCCACTTTGGAGCCACAGATAACATTTTATAACCTAAGGACAAAAAATACTTGGCATGTTGGGAACTTAGACAGGGAGAGGAGCATAGGCAGGAAAAGGGGAAAGGTAAGGTGTGCTGACACCCCCTGGCAGTGGGTATGAGAAACTCCAGCTGCAAAGTCCTAGAAACAAGGCCTCCTGCTTAAGAATCAGAGGCAGAGGCACACGGGTGGGTGGCTCCCTCGGTTAAGTGTCCCATGCTTGATTCAGCCTAGGCCATGATCTCATGATTTGTGAGCTGGAACCCTTGTCAGGCTCCGTACGGACAGCACTGAGCCTGCTTGGGATTCTCTCTCCCTCTCTTTGTCCCTCTTCACTTGCACTTGTTCTCACTCTCTCAAAATAAACAAAATAAGCAAAGAAAGAAAGCAAAATAAGCAAGCAAGCAAGCAAGCAAGCAAGAAAGGAAGGAAGGAAGGAAGAAAGAAAAGAATCAGAGAATCAAAGCCAGGTTCTGGAAACTGCAAAATTACATCGTCTGTAAGGTCTCTTCCAATTTCAAAATTTTACAATTCTCATTCACCAACATATCTATTCATAAGATTGAGAGGTAAAGAGAAATAAATCATTCTTCACTGAAGTTAGGACTGAGGACTTGAGAATCAGAAAAGTCTTGGAATAGTATAAGGTAAATTTCTGGGATTTCCTACAATTTCTTCAGTACATTCCTGTAAAAGTCATTGAGAGCATTAACAATCTTTTGCCTCTAACTTTTGGCTTCTCTACCAATATAACCATCAGTAGGACAAAATTACAGGTACATTTTTTTTTTACTGCACTTTGCTTTATTGTGCTTTGAAGGTACTGTATTTTTTTTAACATTTATTTATTTTTGAGTGACAGAGAGAGACAGAGCATGAGCAGGGTAGGGGCAGAGAAAGAAGGAGATGCAGAATCTGAAGCAGGCTCCAGGCTCTGAGCTGTCAACACAGAGCCTGATGCGGGGCTCGAACCTACGAACTCTGAGATCATGACCTGAGCCGAAGTCGGATGCTTAACTGACTGAGCCACCCAGGTGCCCCGAAGATACTGTATTTTTTAGAAACTTATGGTTTGTGGCAACTCTGCCTTGAGCAAGTCTATTGGCACCGTTTTTCCAACAGCATTTGCTCCCTTTATATATATCTCTGTCACATTTGGTAATTCTCACATTTCAAACTTTTTCATTATTATCGTATTTCTTTTGGTGATCTGTGATCAGTGATCTTTGATACTACTATTGTAATTGTTTTGGGGTGCCCCAAACAGTTCCATATATGATGGTGAACCTAATGGATAAATGTGTATGTCCTGACTTGTCTACCATCTGGCTATCCCCCCAACTCTCTTGCTCTCCTTGGGCCTCCTCATTCCCCAAGACACAAATTCCTCAAGACACAACAATATTGAAATTAGGCTACTTAAAAACCCTACAACAGTCTCTAAGTGTTCAAGTGAAAGGAAGAATTGCACGTCTCTCACTTTAGATCAAAAGCTAGCAAGGATTAAGCTTAATGAGGAAGGCATGTTCAAAGCTGAGACAGGCCTCTTGTATCAAATAGTTATGAATGCAAAGGAAACATTCTTGGAAATGAAAAGGAAATGAAAAGTGCTATTCCAATGAACACAGAAATGATAAGGAAATGAAACAGCCTTATTGCTGATAATGGAAAAAGTTTTCAGCGGTCTGGATAGCTATCAAACCAGTCGCCACGTTCCTTTAAGCCAAAGCCTAATCCACAGCAAGGAGCTAAGTCTCTTCAATCCTATGCATGCTGAGAAGGTGAGGAAGCTGCAGAAGAAACGTCTGACCAGCAGGGGCTGGTTCATGGGGTTTCAGGGAAGAAGTCATCTCCGTAACATCAAAGTGCAAGGTGAAGCAGCGAGTGCGGATGTGGGGGCTGCAGCAGGTGGCCCAGAAGAGATAACTCATGAAGGCGGCCACACTA
>PJEM01016806.1:0-24453 GCA_004023845.1 Helogale parvula | reverse complement strand
CAACGTAGGCTTCCCCCCTTTTATTTTTTTAATTTTTAAATGTTTATTCATTTTTGAGAGACAGAAAACCAATGGGGGAGGGGCAGAGAGAGAGGGAGACACAGAATCGGAAGCAGTTCCAAGCTCCGAGCTGTCAGCACGAGCCCGACCTGGGGCTCGAACTCGCAAATTTGTGAGATCGTGACCTGAGCCCTATAAGTCGGGTGCTTAACCGGCTGAGCCCCCGGCACCGCTTCCCCCCTTTTAAAACTGCTTCCCAGTGGGTTTATGACGGGGGCTCATGTGGGGCTCCAAGTGTTTATTTACTTGGGTTGGTTCTTGTGGGAAAACACGAATGTCAGGACCAGAAGATAAGCCAGGTCGCTTCTGGGTCCCAGGCACACCTCTAACTGGGTCATTGTTCAGACATCGTAGGGCCCTCTTGGTTGGCGTCTGGCTCCAGTGTGAGTCAACCAGAGGGGCACTTGATGAGCGAAAGAGGCAGGCCACGGGGTCAGAGGGGCTGAGCACCAGTCCTGGTTCTGCCATTGGAAGTCCCTCCGCGGCTCTCCGTCTCTGAAACAGGATGGTCCACACCCAGCAGCTCAGCCTCCAGAGCCCGCGCCCGGTGCGGTGTCTGCCACGTCTGAAGGGGGGTGAATGACTGTTGCAGGTCACGTGGTCTGACCCACAGAACCCCCACCTGCCATTCTGCCTGTGAATGATTCTAAATCGTGGATGGTGAATAACGAGCCTAAATCCTTCCCATTCCTCGGGCTTCTGTTGGGTCCACAGATGCTCTGGTCCCTGTTTAACAAGCCACTCGGTTGAGAGAGAGAAAACAAAAGGAAAGATGTGATGTACCGCATTCGCCCATTTCCGTACTCTAAATGCCCCGCTCCGGCCAGCTCCCAGCCACCCCCACGATGTCGCTGAGCACCCGGGATGGAGGGGGTGTCCCAGCCCAGCGCTGGTCGGTGTCTCCGGGTGAAGGGGGCCCATCACTGCTGGAGGGGTGGGTGACTGGGCCGGAGACTCTCAGCCAAGGGTGGCCCCCTGCCTGCTGTGAGCCCGGCTCTGCGCCCACCGCTTCACCCACACGGTCTCATGCCAACATGGCGCAGTCCTAGGGTTCGGTTCCTCGGCCCAGACGGTGGTGTGGCCGGCCCGAGGCCGTGCGGCCGAGAGGGGGGCGCGGTCGGAACGAACTCAGGGTGCCTGACTTCTCGGCCCCGGCCTTCCGGAAACAGGCCACCCCAGATTCCAGCCTTGGTGTTTTCCGTTCCCCGTAATTTTCCCGGCCTGCAGAAAAGTGCCTGGAAACATTAAGTGAGCCCTTCTACATTTGGTTCTTTATTTTGAAGTCATTTATCAAATTTCCCGATGATTACTGTGCAGCTCGCCCATTAGTAAACATATTTGTAAACATTCTCTGATGGTGTTTCTCTTCGCTCTAAGAACCGCAGATACGTGCTATTTATGTGTCCTTTCTGCTTTGTTTTGGGTTGGTCCCATTAGCAGGCGGGAGTGGAGACATATGGGTCTTATATAAAAAAAGTGACTTTCTAACAGCTTTTCTGTGATTAGGGAGAGAAGCAGCCCTAAGTAAAGGGAGCTGTTTGGAGCAGAGAGGTTTTAATTAGGGCGATATCCCAGCGCTCAGTGACGAGCGGGTCTTGAATAACAGGCCAGCTCGCTCTCCCTTGGAAGGGCATGGACACGCCGGCGTGCCAGGCCCATTTTTCAGGGAATTAAGCCCTTCGCCCAAACTGGCAGAGGCATGCAGCATTTGTCCAACCGTGCGCAGTACAAAGCGGTTTGGAACACGGACAGTCATCTGGAGAATCAGGCCCCATGCGTTGCCAAACCGGGTAATTTGTCCTCACAGCGGCAGCGGCATCTCTGAGGGTTGGAGTCAAGGGGTGACCCTCCTGGCCCCGCCCACACTGCCCCCAAGGAGGTGGCGACCTCAGGCCTACGAGCCAGGTTTTAAATAAACTCGGACTCTGGAAACACAGATTTGCAGGGACCTCCCTTCAGGTGGAGTTCGTGTCTCACGACCGCAAAACGGAGCAGAAAGGGCATCTGCAAAAAGCAATGACGTTATTGTTTTCATAAAAGCGACAGCTAGTCATTAAAAAAATGCGAGTAATGTATGAAGAAGCAAGCAGCAAATGACCTGAAATCCTACTGCTCATAAATAATCACACAGTTGGCGACGGCCCCGGTCACAGACAGCCCCACACACGGCGGCATAAACCAACGGCCATCTGGTCGTGCTCACAGACTCGGTGGGTCAGGAATTAGGACTGAGGGTACGTGTCTCTTCTCCGTGAGGTCTGGGGCCTGGTCTGGGAAGACCCTGTTGCCTGGCGGTGGGTACGCTGGAATCTTCCTGGAGGTGACGTCACTTCGCTGCATGGTGCCCGGGGGTGAGGACTCAGCAGCGTCCGGGGGCTGTGGGGCTGAGGCTCTGGGGGCGGGCGGCTGGGCTCAGGGAGGGAGCACCCCGACGGGGAGGGCCCACGGACCGCAGCAGAGACACCAAGCCCTCTTCTGACCCCCACCCTGATTCACACTGCATTCTAGCCGCTACAGGTGAGTCACCAACAGCAGCCCGGATTCAGGAGCAAGGGGGTCAGGTCCCGCCTTTCCCGGGAAGACCAGGTGTGAAGGGCCTCGGAGGAGGGCGTCACTGTGCCGTCTTCCAAGATACACTCTCCCCAAGGGACTGTCCCTCCAGAAAACTCTTAGGCGCGTAGACAAGTGACGGATAGACGGATAGTACCATCTACAGCAGAGGGAGAACCTACACATTTCCAGATAAAAACCCTTTCGTAAGAACGGAAGTATCTCATCGTGCTTTTAAACGCACAAATTAATAAATTTGACTGCACTTGATTTAACAGAGGGAAAAGAAACGGATGTAAAATGCAAAGACCTTAAGCCCCAGGTTTTCAGGTGCTGAACCAACTCCCGAGTGGTCTCTCCGAGGAGGAAATGAATTACAAAACCACCGAGAGCATGAAGTCAGTATCTTTTCCAAACGCTCCCCCCCGGGTTTCAGACGGTGAGGCCGACTCGCCGGGCGGAAGTGCGGTGGTTCCGCTTCCGCCGGCTCTTCCTGCCCCGCCCCCGCCGCGCTCTGGGGCGTGTGTGCCTTTCCCGCGGTGGTTTGTGACGCTGACCTTCGGGGGCGGCCAGTGGCTCCTCGAATAGTTCAGAAGTCTTAGCTCTGTGTTTATGTGCATTCAGAGCCCGGTTGTTTCCTGGGTGCATTATGCACGTATGTTCGTGTGCACGTATGTATGTGTGCGTGCATCCGGGCACCCACTGTGGTTTCTTCATCCCTAGAATTTTTCTTGTTTGCTTCATCTCTTCGTAGGATGCATTCTTCTGCAGGATTTTTATCAAGAAGGGCTCCTAGGTTTAGTTCTCAAATTCTTTTTTTGAAATGTTTATTTATTTTCAAAGAGAGCACGTGCATGCGTATGAGTGGGGGAAGGACAGAGAGCGTGAGAGAATCCTAACAGCCTCCATGTCGTCAGCATAGAGCCCGATGCAGGGCTCGAACTCACAGCTGGGAGATCATGACTTGAGCCAAAATCAAGAGTCAGATGCTTAACCGACTGAGCCACCCAGATACCCCATTAGTTCTCAAATTCCTTAATGTTGGAGCATTGGCGGGTTGCTGGAGCCTGCAGTCACCCTGTCAGGGTGGGCCGCCTGGGCACAGCCCCGGGAGCGTGCCAAGCCCCCGGGCACCGGGAGTGGTCAGGAAGCCCCATGGGGCGGGCACACTCATGGGGCCCATTTGCCTGCCTTCTCTTGTGGCCACACTGAGGGGACGGTGGTGCTTTCAACGGGGGTTGTCCTGTGGCCTGAGGACTTGGGGACAGGGAGAGAGTGGTCACTGGCTGGAGAGCTGGCCTTGGGCTCCCCCCGCCGCCCCCCCCCCCCCGTGTGGGGGCTTCAGCTCCAGGAGTCCTCGGCCTGGCTGCCGGCCAGGGTGCCCACTCCTCTCCTCTCGCGTCCATCCTGCTGCCGCTCCTGGGGCCGGGCGTGGAGAGGACGGGGCTGGGGTGTCGGGAGCGGAGAGCCAAGCTCCAGCCATCGGACCGTCTGCCCCTTCCGGCAAAGGACAAGCGCCACATCCGATCACATGGAATCTGGGACCTCGGGCGCCGGCTTTGCCGGGTGTGACATGTGGACCGCCTGGTCTCCACAGGGTCCTCAGGGTGGTGTAGACACTGAGGCAGGGGAGGGTTTAGAGGCTCAACATCCTCTTTACTAGGGCGGTGGGGTGGATGAAAGCTTCACCGTCCTGCTTCTGTGAGTCCCGGCTTCCCCCTCTGTGTGACAGAGATCTCCGTAACCCCCACCCCAGGGGGCGGCCACGCATGGGATGCCCGCGGGCCTCGGACCCCCACCCCAGGGCGCTGCTGGGTGTTACTTGCGGGCCTCCCACCGAGGCCCTGGTTCTTCTGCCAGAGACAATGCGTGCTCCCGCCGGCGGCTCCGCCGGCCCCTGATCAGCTACTGTGGCCTTACTGCTATTTTAAGTGATTTTTACTAAGTGTGTCTAACCAGTCACTCATAAAGTAATGGAAGGAAAGTATTCTCATTAAAGAGGAGTTTATCTGGGTTGTAGATGCAGGGCTGCTAATTGTGCCCCGGCTGACGCAGGACAAGGCTGCTTGTGAGCGCTGATGGAGAGAGCGGCCCCGAGTCACGCTCCGGCCACATCCAAGGTGGCCACCGCTGCCCCAACGTGGGCTTGAGGGGGAGCGCCGGGGGTCCTGTCCGCTCGTTCCGGAAGCAGCCCTCAGCGGGGCTGGGAAAGCCCAGCCTCGGGATGGGGGACCCTGGGGCTTGGGGGAGGAGGGGCTGCCCGAGCCACCTCCCATGTCCGAGGCCTGTGGCACAGGGCACAGAGAGCGTCCTGGCAAGAGTCCGAGCAGCCCCATGGGACGGTCAGAGGACCCCAGGGCCCCCTGAAGTTTCCCGAGTGAGGGGGGCCTGGGGGCTGGGCTCAGCTCTGCACCAGGGGCCGCACTCTTCATCTGTAACGTCAGGGAAGAATCTCTCTCTCGGGGGGCCAAGCCTAGAGCTCGCATGCAGTAGGCACTTAATAACGGTCCTTGTTTTTCATCAGTAGTAGCACGTCCCTGTCCTCCATCCAGCGGATGAATTCCGAGCTCTCCCTGGGTGCTGGCTGCCCCCCTGCGTCCTGAGGCCACCACAGCCAGGGAACGCTAGGCAAACAGCCACGTCATGGTCAGGACGCCAGTGACTGGGTGAGGGGCAGACGGCTGTTTCAGAGGGGCCTCCGAGGACAAGGCGCTTAAACTGAGACCCAGAGAGTCTGGGTGGGCACGTCTCCCCTTGGCCCTCTGCCTGGGTCATCCGGCTGGCTGGCTGCCACCAGCGAGGGCCGTCCGAGCCCCCTGCCCATCTGCCGTCCTCTTAGGTCACAGCTTGTTCCGCCCGGTGGGTTGGACTCTGCTCGGTGCTGACGCGGGACCCGCCAAGCAGTTCCTTGCTCCTCCTCCTCGGCGGACAGTTCGTGCTCCCCTTCCTCCCGGGGCCGCGGTGCTCGCCTGGCTCCTGAGGGCGGGACGAGGCTGCCCCTGAGCCGGCTCCGGGTGACCTCGCGTGGCCCCGCTCCTGCGGTCACGGGAGCCGCTCCGGCCCCACACGCCCCGTGCCCGGTGGAGCGAGGACACAAGTGACCGGAGACCCTGCCCCGCGGCCCTGCGGCCACGCGCAGTTCTGAGCTGACTTCCTCTCGCCCTCCCGCCGCCCCCCTCCCAGCACCTGCTGCCAGAAGCTCCCTGCGCGTCAGCCTGACCCGGACCAGACACCCTGGTGGCCGGCGCTCCGCGGCCCCGGGATCGAGTTCGCTGTGCGTCTCCCCACGTTTCCTCGGTCTCTGCCGCTGTGTCTCGCGTCTCCCCTTAGTTGCGGAGACTCGTACTGAGACATCCGGCATGATGGTGGAACATCCCACGTGACGGTGGAACATCCCACGTGACGGTGAAACATCCCACGTGACGGTGGAACATCCCACGTGACGGTGGAATATCCGGCGTGACGGTGGAACATCCCACGTGACGGTGAAACATCCCACGTGATGGTAAAACATCCCACGTGACGGTGGAACATCCCACGTGACGGTCTGTCCGCGCAGTTCCGTTTGCTGTCGTGGTTCCTCGGAGCTCCACCACGACGTGCCCGTAACTTAGAGGGTTTAACCTTCCTGGCGCACTGACAGCGTTATTACGAAGTGCTCCTCTTTGTCTCTAATTTTTTCACTTAAGTCTGCTTTAGTCTTAATATCACAGCTTTGGTGAGATTTGGTGGGATGCGTATCCGCGACACACGGAATATGTGGGCATAGATCTGCGTGCGCACACACACACACACACACACACACACACACCTGTGCGGATGTACGTCTAGACTGTGCATATACAGGTGAGGTGTATACGTACGTGTGTGTTTTTACCCCTGAATACGTAAGTATGGTAGAGATACGTGCTCTTCCACACTATACAGGCAGGGCTGCGTCTTGGTTATTTTTTTTATCCCCGAATACCGTCTTCACTTTTAACCAGACAGCTTAGTGCAATCGCATTTTTGGCTGTGACACTGTGACACGCATGAATCTTGAAGGCCTTATGCAGAATGAAACAAGGGAGCCACAGAAGAACAAATATACATGATTCCACCTCTAAGATGTCCCTAAAATAGTCACACTCGCAGAAGCAGAGGCTGGAGGGAGGGGTGGGGGGGAGGCATCGTTCAGGGGCGTAAAGTGTCGATCGTGCTGGATGAATTAGGTCTGGAGGTCCGCCGCCAGCACCAGGTCCGTGGTTGGCAATATTGTGCTGTGCACATAATATTTAACTTGAATTTTCAAAGAACATTTTCGCTGGATGTAGCATTCTTGATTGGCATTGTTTTCTTTCTAGCACTCTAAGGCTACAACTCATTATGTTGCAGTTTTCATTGTTTCTGTTGAAAAGTTGGCTGTCATTTTCGTAGCTGCTCTTTGGGGGGAAAAAGTTTTTTTCTCTTATTTAACAACAACCGTTCTTTGTTTATGGCTATAAATAGTTCTGCTGTGATATGTTTTGGTGGTGGTTTTGTTTTGCTTCTTCCTGGTTGGAAGGGCTTCTGGCTTCCATGTCTCCATGTCTTTCTTCAACTTTGGAAAACCCTCGGCTAGTACCTTTTCAATTTTTCTTTCTGATTAATTCAATCTCTTACCTTCTTTTGGGACTCCAGCTATGTGTAAAAGAACCTTATTCCTGCGTTCTTCCTATTTTTTGCCTTTTCTCCTGTATTTTCTATCATTTATTCCAGACATTTTATTTGGGCATCTATCTTCTATTTGGCTAAGCCTCTCTTCGGCTGTACCTAATTTTCTCATAAGCCTATCCACCTAATTTCATTTTCGTAGTTGGAGTTTTCAGATTTAGAATTACATGTTTTTTAAAAAAAGAAGGTTTTACTTCCAGACTGAACTTTTTAGTTGTGTCCTTTGTCTCCTTGATTATTATGAACACAGTGACTTGACAGTGTATGTCTGATGACTCCAGTGTCCAGGGCTCCTGTGATTCTGTTTCTATTTTCTGTTACTTCTTTTAGTTCTGTTCATGTTGTCTTGACTCCTGTGTATGGTTATTGTGTGTCAGATGTATTTGTCTGTTGATTGTTTATTTGAGAGAGAGGGAGTACAAATGGTAAGAAAGAGAGGAAAAATTCCAAGCAGGCTGCACACATAGCACAGAGCCTGATGTGGGGCTTGATTCATGACCCTGGGATCATGACCTGAGCTAAAGTCAGGACTCGGATGCTCAACCGACTGAGCCACCCAGGTGCCCCAGATGCTGTGTTTTTAACGTTTGAAGAAAACAGGTAAGGCTTGGATCATATCTGCTTTCAGAGGTAATTTTATGTCTCTGTCAGCATTTTTCAGGACTGGAGATCTGGGATCACTTCAGTTCACCTCCAGGTGCTGAGTGAAAACACGAAGCCCATATTCCCCCAGAAAGTCTGTCTACTTCCAGTTCACCAGGACTAGTGTGTCAGCCCTTCGGTGTTCCAACCAAAACCAGAGGAGTTCACTAGGATGCATTCCCGGTGTCCCAGACCCACAAAGGGTGTGAAAGCACAGTTCCGTCAGCCTCTCTCTTGAACCCTCAGGTATCAACAAAGTGTCTCCAGGGGTAAAGAAACTACAAACATAGGCTTGACCCCATTTTCTTATAGATTCTGGCGTGCCAGTCTTCACTATCTTGTTCGTTCTTTAATGATTTTTTGTTTTTGTTTTTGTTTTTTTTTAAGAAAAAAAATTATAAAATACGTATAATATGAAACTTACCATCTTAACTATTAAAAAAATTTAATGTTTATTTTTGAGAAGGGGGAGGGCAGAAAGAGAGGGAGACACAGAATTGGAAGCAGGCTCCAGGTTCTGAGCTGTCAGTACAGAGCCTGATGCGGGGCTCCAACCCATGAACTATGAGATCATGACCTGAGCTGAAGTTGGAGGCTTAACCTACTGAGCCACCCAGGTGCCCCATCTTAACTATTTTTAAATGTTCAGTTTAGTGGTATTAAATATATTCATAACATCATGCAAGGATCACCCTCACCCTTCTCCAGAATTCCTTTCATCTTGAAACACCGAAACTCTGTACCCATTTAAATGACGATGCCTCATCCCCTCATCTCCTCAGCTCCCAGAAACCTCCATTCTACTTTCTGTCTCTCCGGTTTTGATGACTCTAAGTATCTCACCTGAGTGGAATCATATAATATCCGTCTTTTGTGATTGGCTTATTTCACTGAGCATCACGTTTGAAAGGTTCACCCAATGGTGTAGCAGGTGTCTGCCTTCCCTTCTTTTTCAGGCTGTGTCGTGTCCCGCCCCGGCAGCTCCGGCCCGAGGGGCGGTGAGTCCTCGTAGGTTCTTTTCCTGAGGGAGGGAGAGAAAAACAGGGGTGACGAGAGAGAGGGAGATGCAGAGAGTAAAACACACAACTCACGGTTTCCGATCAGGCAGAAGAGAGAGAGAGTTTATTCAGAAAACTGTCTCTTATAAAGGCTTTCAGGGCGGGACAAACAACGTAGCTGATGTAGGTCGGTTGCTAGGAAACAGGGTTAAGAGATTAAGACTGTGTAAGAGGAACGGGACTAAATTGTTTTAGCACAGCGCCTGAGGGGCCGAATACTACCTTGCCTGCAGGCGGTTGATCTTTGGTCTTCTGGCTCCCCTGCCTATTTGCAACTCCCTTCAGGGAGTGACAAACCCACAGCAAAATGGCCAAGCAGCTGAGATCTTAGCCGCTCCCCACAAGGCTGTATAATATTCCGTTGTGGGTATATGCCATATTTTGTTTATGCATTTATCCATCAGTGAACTCGGGTTACTTACGTATTTTTAGCTCTTGTGAATCATGCTCTTATGAACATGGGTGTATAAATATCTCATTAAGATCCCACTTTCAATTCTTTTGGATAAAGAGCCATGAGTGGAATTGCTGGATTGTATAGTAACTTTATTTTTACTTTTATGAGGAACTGCCGCTTTTTTTGCAGTGACTGCACCATTTTATATTCCCACCAATGGTGCATGAGGTTTCTGGTTTCAGCACATCTTCTCAACTACCTGTTATTTTCTGTTTTTTTGATCGTGGTCATCCTAGTGGGTGTAAGGTCATGTCCCACTGTAGTTAGGTTTGTATTCCTTCGTGATCATCGATGTTGAGCGTCTCTTCATGCTTATGACCATTTGCATGTCTTTGAAGAAATGTCTGTTCAAACCCTTTGAACATTTTAAAATAGACTTTGTTGTTGTTGAGATCTAGGAGTTCTCTGTATACTCTGGATACCAGTCCCTTACCAGATATACAGTTTGCAGATATTTTCTCCCGTTTTGTGGGTTGCCTTTTTCCTCTGGGGAGGCTGTTTTTGATGCATAGCATTTTAGAATTTTTGTGGTCTAATTTTTTTTTTGTGCTTTTGATGTCATATCCAAGAAATCATTGTCAGCTCAGACGTCATGAAGGTTTTGTCCTGTGTTTGCTTCTAAGAATCTTCTTGTGTTAGGATGTACATTCAGGTCCTTCATCCATTTCAAGTTCATTTTTGCATACGGTGGTGGGTAAGGGTCCAATTCAGGGTTTGCATGTGGAGATCTAGCTTTCCCAGGACGACTTGCTGAAAAGACTGTCCATTCCCCACTGACTGGTCTTGGCATGCTTGTCAAAAATCTTGACCTTGAATGTCAAAAATCCGTGACCATATATGTGAGGGCTTATTTCTGGGCTCTTAATTCTATTCCATTGGTCTACGTGTCGTTACTCCAGTTCTACACTGTTTTGATTTACTATAGTTTCGTGATAAGTTTTGAAATCATGAAGTCCAGCTTCGTTCTTCTTTTCCAAGGTTTTTTTTTTTTTTTTTTGGTTGTTTGGAGTCCCTTCAGATTCCATTTGAATTTTAGAGTGAGTTTGTCTGTTTCTACTAAAAATCATTGGGGTTTTGGTAGGGATGACATTGAGTCTGTGGCTGCTTCGGATAGTACTGACAACTTAAAATATTAAGTCTTCCAAACTGTGAATAGGGATTTTTTAGGCTAAGATAATTTATTTTTCTTTTTAATTATTTTATTTTAGAATTTATTTTATTACTCTTTTTAAAGAAATTTTGTTCCAGTATAGTTAACATCCAGTGTTATATTAGCTTCAGGTGGACAAGACGGTGATTCCTCAATTCTGAACTCAGTCCTGAGCAAGATAAGCCTTATCTTAATCCCCTTCACCTACTTTGCCCATGAACATGGCATTCTTCGTGTCATCTTTAATTTTTTTAGCACTGTTTTGTACAAGTCTTTCATGTCCGTGGTTAAATTAATTCTTAAGTATTTAACTCTTTAATGCTATTGCTAGTAGAAATCTTTTTGTAATTATTTGAGGGGGACTTTGGTTTTTCCTTTGTTGATTTCTTTTTTTAAAAATATAGCCGATTGTCAAGTTAGCTAACACACAGTGTATACAGTGTGCTCTTGTTCCAGGAATAGATTCCCATGATTCATTGCTCACCTACAACACTCAGGGCTCATTCCAACAAGGGCCCTCCTCAGTGCCCATCACCCATTTCCCCCTCCCCCACACCCCCATCAGCCTTCAGTTTGTTTTCCATATTCAAGAGTCTCTTCTGGTTTGCCTCCCTCTATGTTTGAAACTATTTTTCTCCTTCCCCCACAGTCTTATGTTAAGTTTCTCAAGTTCCACATATGATATGTGTCTTTGACTGACTTATTTTTCTTAGCACGATACCCTCCAGTTCCATCCACATTGCTGCAAATGGCAAGATTTCATTCTTTCTCTTTGCCAAGTAGTATTCCATTGTATATATAAACCACATCTTCTTTATCCATTCGTCAGTTGATGGACATTTCGGCTCCTTCCGTAACTTGACTGTTGTTGATAGTACGGCTAGAATTACCCCATGATCCAGTAATTGTTTTTTCATATTGTCCATTGTTAGTGTATAGAAATGGTGACGAATTTCTGTGGGTTGAGTATCTATCCTGCTACTTTAGTGAATTCATTCATTTGTTCCAAGAGTACTTGTGCGTGTGCTTTAGGGTTCTCTACACATGAGATCATGTCCTCTGCGACAGAGATCATTTTACTTCTTCTTTCCAAGTCGAATATCTTTTATTTACGTTTCCTTGCCTCATCGCTCTGGCTAGAACTTCCAGGACTTTGTGAAATATACTCTGATGAACATGAGTGTTCTTGCCTTGTGCCTCATCTTAGTCTTTCACCATTGAGTATAAAATTGGCTGTGGGTTTTTCACATATAGCTTTTATTATATTGAGTGGAGGCGAATTTCCTCTATTTCTAATTTTGGAATGCCTTTCTTTATCATAAAAGGTCATTAAATTTTGTCAAAAGATTTTTCTGTCTAGTATGAGATGAGATGATCATGTGTTTTTCCTTTATTTGGTTAACGTTGTGTATTACATTGACTTATTTTCTTATTTTCTTTTTTTAAACATTTTTTAAACGTTTATTCATTTATGAGAGACAGAGAGAAACAGAGCATGAGCAGGGGAGGAGCAGAGAGAAAGCGAAACACAGGATCTGAAGCAGCTCCAGGCTCTGAGCCATCAGCTCAGAGCCTGATGTGGGGCTCAAACCAGAAACCGTGAGATCATGACCTGAGCTGAAGTCGGTGCCTAACCGACTGAGCCCCCAGGCGCCCCTCATCGACTGATTCTCAAATGCTGAACCAGAAGTGGCCCTGGCAGTGAGCCTCTAAGTCTGGTTGGAGGACCCCCGGGCGATCCCAAGACGCGTCTAGAGGGCCCACCCGCCGAGGTGCCCCTTGTGTTCTTCATGGTCCTGCATTTTGACACCAAGTACAAAAATCATCGTGGATAAAACTGCTAGTGCCCTCGAAGGAGTCCTGGGGGTAACTAGACTCCAGCGAGTGGGGGTTGTATTCTGTGCGGTAAAATGAAGCTGTCGGTTTCACTCAAGAAAGTCCCTGATGAAGCCGAGAAACTGTTAGTTTAATGGGATCTCAATCCTCGGGCACAGCCGTGTGAGCATACGTGGGACGGGCCGGGAGAGCCCGGCGGCCACGCCTGCCGCCCGCTGAACACGACGGGGCTCGAATCGTGAGCCAGGCTGGCTCCTCTTTGCACAGAACGCCGTCTTGCCTTGAAAGAACAGCTGACGGACAAATGACGATCATTTAACCTTGGCCGCTTGGCAGACGTTTTCTCAAAAATGAAAGCAGCGAGACTGTCACTTTGAGGGAAACAACTGACAATATTAATTATAATAATATCGATAAACTTGGAATCTTCAAATGAAAATTAGGATCGTGTAGCACTCGCATCTGCTACCAGGAGCTTGCCAGCGTCTAGGCGCTGGAAGACGTCCCTGGTGATGTCAGTGGCGACATGAACAAACATGGCTTCTTGCGACCCACGGACGTGTGGAAGGTCCGGCTCAGTGAAGTGGCCGTTTCCAAACGGTGTGTGCGTCCCGCTGTCGAACCCCATGTGACCAGAGGACCCGCTCAGAGTGCAAGGTTCAAGGGATGTCGATCTGGCGCTGGTCAGGACGAGGGGCCCTGTTTGGTTTCTGGTTTCTTGAAGCTTCTCAGTTGATGTGACTGTGCAGCCAGGGCGAGAGCCACCGCCTTAGCCAAACTTTTGGTTTTAGAAACGAGGCCAAGCAAAGCCCTGGGGAAAAGGGTTCTCCTGAGCTCGTGCGCCGAGCAAGGGCCGGGCCGGGAAGACGGGCTCTGGGCTCGCCCCCCGTGATTCTGGGAAACAACAAGACAGACCCCGCTTCTTGCTGAGCCCCACGGGGAGGCGCCGACGGACCTCAGAGCTGCAGCGGGCGGGCCTGGGCTGGGCAGCGACACCGGCGGCAGGCAGGGCTGGTGGGCCCAGGTGGGGGACGGACGCGTCTCCCTCAGCAGGAGTGGATCTCTGGCTGATCTAACAGGGTGGGTGGGACGTGGTACCCATGCGACGGGGGGCATTGTGGGAAGATTGCCCACGGAGCTGAGCCCGGAGTTGAAGCCTGAAGCTGGTCTTGAGGTTGGTGCAGTGGACGGGGTGGAGCAAATGGGTGAAGAGGGGCGTCTGTGCCCAGGGCTGGAGGGTCCTTCCTGAAGCCGGCAGTGCGGTCTTCGAAGGTGAACCGATGTTCTAGAGACCCCGGTCTCTCTCCCAGCACGGAGCAGAGCTCATCAGAAGCTTTAAGTGGCCAGGCCTTGAACGTGGTCTTGAATATTTTATTTGATCATCTCTCTACAAACCCCATGAAATGGTGCGGGACCCTCCATGGCTGATGAGGACAGTGGGGCTCACAGGCATCCGGTGATTTTCTGGCAAGCGGCTGAACCTGGACCTGAACCCAGGTCCACCTGGGCCCCCAAACTGTCCCCCAGCCTCCTCCCTTTAGGCCAGCTGTCAGGTGGCGGCTTGATTGGAAACTGAGCGCCGAGTACTTTCCGAAGTGGCTGCTGGTGGTTATTTTGGGGACATGAGGATGTGTCTGGGATTTAGGTGTCCAAAATATCTCCCATGAGACCGAGCGGGGCCTGCAGCTCTGAGCCCTGGCTCTCCTCTGAGCCCGCCGGCTGAGGGCTCCAGGCGTCCGCAGGCAGGGCAACAGCCACCCCTCAGAGCCCAGCCGGGCGGAGGCTCTCCTCCCCTGGCTGGCGGCGGCTTAACGGCCTCTCGCCTGTGCATTAAGGTATTAATCGCATCACAGTCTGGCTGTACCTTTCATCTCTTGCAAATAAGTGCGTGTGATTCTATTTCATGGACAAAGGCCTGAGCAAGGCAGCTGACGGGAGGAGGGAAGGCAAGGACCGCTAAGAACATCGACTCTGTCTGTGGCCTGCACACAGCCTGATGAAACCCGCACATGAATGACCTTCCGGGTCCTGGGACCCAGCACCGCCACACAGGGCCCCCTCCTCACCCAGGAAGGGCTCCTCTGTCTCAGGGGAAGCTTACTTTTGAATCCAAGTGGCTATGTGACCTTGAGCAATGACTTAACCTCTCTGAGCCTCCTCAGGTCCTGGGAGGGTGAAGTATGCACATGACCTCTGCCTGGCGGTCGGGGTGCCATGGCGGATGGGCCATCTTTCCTTATCCTGCTCAGTCGTGGAGCTCTGCTTGGGTCTGTCCTGTGGACTGAAGCCTGGAGGGGACCCCGGGGTGGAGGGCATGTGGCAGGGGCCAAGGGGTCTGGAAAACCGGTGGCAGAGGGAGGGTCTGCTCCCTCTGGTGTTGGACCCAGAGGAAAACATCCTGTGTGTTGTGGGGTCAGTAGAATAAGGCCCCCAGGGGTGTCCGTGTCCTCAAGCCTGGACCCTGTGCACCTGTCGTCACAGGACAAAGGGGAGCCACGGTCACAGACGTAACAGCTGACCCTGTGGTGAGATCCCCGAGGTGGGGCCAGGGCCGCCGGCGGCCTTACGAGAGGGGGTCAGGGTCAGAGGGAGGCGCACAGGGACCCACCTGCTCTCGTGGTTTTGAGGGTGGAAAGGTGGGAGCAAGGCATGCGGGAGCCCAAGGAGCCAGATCAGGCAAAGACAGGGGCCCCTCCAGGGGCCTCCAGAGGGAGGGTGGTCCTGCCGGCACGTGGACGTCAGCTCTGCGCGGCCCGTTTCTTGCTTCTGGCCTCCAGACAGCAAGGTGACAGGCATGGACGTCACTGCTGCAGCAGGACCAGCCTGATCTGGTGGCTGGGTCCTCGCACGTCCCGCGCGGCCCCGGGAGGGGCTGGCGTGCGGTGGGTGTGTGCCCAGGACCCGACATCACAGGCCTGCAGGGGACAAAGCACAAACACCCCGGTGCCGCCAACGCCTCCCGCCCTGCAAATCCCGGTGTGTCTGCTGAGCCGCTGCATCTCGTCCCGGCGTGGCCGCCCACCGTTCGCAGGGAGGCAGCTGGAGGGGAGCCGGCCAGGTGCCTCCTGCGGCCCCCAGCTCTGCCCTGGTGGCCCTGTCCCACAGTGACCCCTTTGTCCAGGGCTGAGCTGCGCCCTGGTCAGACAGCTCTGTGGAGGGGGGATTCTGGGAGGAGAGAAAACCGGAGACGCGGTACTTGGGTGTGTCCCTGAGTGAGACGCCCGGACCACGAGCCTCCGTGGCCCTGGGATCCCGTGACTCTGGGATCCCGGAAAGCAGGAGAAACGCAAAGCAGAGACAGTCTGAAAATCAAGGGCTTCTGTGCCTTCTTATTCCATAACATTAGACAACAATTATTCACGTGGAAGGAAAACTTTTCACGGACAGTGAACTTGATGAAGACCGTAATTATGTCATAAATGTTTAGGATCTTTTCTCAAAGGCTTTCCTTACATTGCTTTTCCAATCCAAACCAAGCCAATACATGCACTCACACACACGTGTGTGCCGACACGGACTCACACACACGTGTGTGCCGACACAGACTCACACAGTCACACGTACACACGTGCTCATACACGAGGCACACATCCTCACGCCCTTGCTCACATACACCAGGCACTCAGACATATATGTGCACGCACACACTCACACACTCACGCACACTCACACGCACGTGCAGCCTGACTGTAGGGCCTGGTTGGGACCCAGCAGAGCCCTCTCCAGGGCACCGGGGCTGCACGGCCATTGGGCCGTGGATCTGGGGTCCCAGCATCCAGGAGGGGAGGCGGAGACGGCCGTGGGCTGCCGCCCTCAGGACTCCCAGGCGAGCTCTGGCCAGGACGGGGCCGCAGCGTGCTTGTCTGATTCCCGTGGTCAGATCTGGAGCTGGCCCCCTGCAGAAGCCACACCCGCCGCCCTGCCAGCCCTTGGCGGCCGCAGCACTCGAAGCCGGGCTGCAGAGCCACAGTCTTTGCTTCAGGAACCCCCTGCCAGCAAGGACAGGGTGCCAGGTGCCATCCTAGATCCGGATGCCGGGGAGGAGCAGTGGTCGGCGATGCGGGGCCTTCAGGACCTGGGGCTTGTAGCGGGGACACACGGGGCCGCAGTCTGGTGGCTCCTGCCGGGGCCGCCCTCCGTGCTCCCCGTGAGTTCTCAGCCTCAGGGCAGGGAAAGGAGGCGATGTTGGGAAAAAGGGAGATGCACATTGGTGTCCTAAGGTCATCCACCTGGAGAAGGGATTCCTGGCACCTTCCTGGTGTTGGGAGCCCTGGTCCCAGAGACACTGAGTACCTCTTTGTGGCCCTCAGCATGAACAAGAGTGTCCTTGAACGGCCTCAAGACCTTCCTGGGTGCAGCCCACCCCCGCTTTGGCCTCATCCCCACCTCAGCCGGTGCTCTCTGCACTCCAGCAGCGAGGGCTTTCCCTGTGGGTTGTGGTGCCTCCAACCCCAGGACCTTTGCACGTATTGTCTGTATTCCCTTTCCTCTTGGTCTCAGGCCTCCTCTCCGCTTCTGGGGTCTCCACTGGAACATTGCTTCCTTAGGCACACGTTTGTACCTCCCCGACATGGCCACCCCTCAATGTCCTTTTCCGATCCCTGTCTCTGTTACATGCTGGCGTCTGTTTGCATGGTGATCTGACTGGCATCCGGTTCCCACACCAGCCTGTGAAGTTCCGTGAGAAAGGGGCCTGGCTGCCTGGCTGTCCCTCTCTGTGCGTCTCGGGCAAGGGCAGCCATCACGATTATAGCGCCTGCGTGGTAGCGCCCCAGGTTCCACGCCACTGCTGAGTGCCTTTCATAAATTTCCTCACCAACTTTGCAAAGCAACCCCCTGGCAGGTGCTGTTGTAATCTCCATTCTGAAGCAGAGAAAGAGGAGGCCCATTGTGGTCAAACCTAGTAAACTGAGGCACGGCAGGGCTAACCAGGACATCTGAGGATATTGACGTGGGACTTGAACTCACCAAGCCTTGAGATCATGACCTGAGCCGAAACCAAGGGAACGCTCAACCGCTGGGCCACCCGGGCGCCCCCCAGACGTCATTTTTGTGGCTCTGGATGACACGTCACCTGTTCTGCCTTTGCTGCCGCCATCGCTTGTCATGTGTGATGTTCCTCGTGGGGCCAGCGGAAATCCACCCGGTGTCAGGACCAGTGTGACCCGCAGAGCCCTCAGAGCTGGGCGCCTTCTCGGCGCTCACAGCGCTCGTGATGCCCCAGGAGCTCGGTGGGCCCCCGCGTGCCCTGCGCAGGGCAGCCGCTCCCCCCCCGGCCGTGGCAAAGCCCTTGCGGACACACCCTGCCGTGTGCCGACTGGCGCGCTCCGCCCTGGCCCCGTGTCTTCCCCAACACAAGGACCGTGACCCCCAAGCACCTGTGGGTGTGCGGGATGGCGTGCTTTCCACAATGCACCTGCTCCCCGTGCCCCGTCTTCCCCTCACATGTCTTCAACCCCCTTTTGCCAATGGGTCTCCACAGCCCTCTGCCCCACAAGAGATGCCTGCTGCCCCTCGCCCGCTCCGGCTCACCCCTGCCATCCCCTGGAGGAGCCGACGGAAGGTGCCCAGAACCCGGGAAGGCTCACACTTGCGGCTGGGGGCTCGTGACGTGGATGACCGGCTTCCATGGGCACCGGCAGGCCACCTGCTCTGACGTCACGGCTAAGGCCACAGGCTCTGCGGGCAGAGGTGAGGTCGAAGGTCATTTGTCCCCTCACTCGTCATGGCTTTTGGGCGAGACAGTCACTGCTCTATTCTCCTTTGTGAGATGGAGATGATCACAGCATCCATGTCAGGTGGATGCAAAGGAGCTCAGTCGGTCCTTGAAACAGCAGGCGGCTTCCTGCCCCGATTTTCCCACGCCCCGTCCTGCCGGGACTGTCCCGCTGGGTGCGTGCCGCTGTGACGCGTGCTCTGGGCCAGGCTGTGTCGCGGCCGCCCCCTGGGGCCAGCGCGTCCGTCTGGTCTGCCTCCTCCCCCCCGAGTGACCACGCAGGGCACTGAGCTCCGCTGAGCTCGCCTGGCCTCACCAGCCTTTGTGAAATAGCGCCCGCAGGGCAAGATCACCACAGAGTCTGGGGTTCTTTCCCCGGCGGGGTCGCCCCCTTCCGGCAGCCTCCAGCCGGCTCCGCGAGCTCCAGGAGCGGGTGATCTGGGGACACGGAGGAAGCGCAGACGCTCCCCAGAGAGGAGACAGTGTCGGATGATAAGGCACGTTTTCATTTTTGCTTTGAGTTTTTAAAAGACACATTTGTCTGCTTTGATCTCGAGCGCGAGGGAAGTGTGTGGAGGGAGCCCAGCTGGGAGGGCATCGTGGGGGTGGCGGCGCACCGTTTCCACGCCTGTCTGCTTCCGGAAGGTTCTGGAGAGGCAGAGGAAACGGCCTGTGGGACAAAGTGACTCTGGCTCCCACTCAGCCCTCAGCGCGTGGGTGACCCAGAGGCCCGGGGATAGACATTGTCGGTGACTCAGGCCTCTCCACCCTGCCCTGCTCATAGGGCTTTTCATTTCCTAATATAGCCCGAAAATGGCGGAGTTCAGCAGAGCTGTCACTGTGGGGCTCGGAGCGTGCCGTTACCTCCTCCGAGACCTCGCCCTCCTCGCTGGGGTCTGAGCTGACTCCTAACTTACTGCAGAGACTGGGCCTCCGGTGCCCACGGCCGGGGGCGTGGGGTGCCCGCCCCTTGACTGCACTGTGCTTCTGCCCCCGGGTGGCCTAGAGGCACTTGCCGAGTGGAGACACGGCCCCGCTGGGCTCCCAGGAGCAGGGGCACGGCGGGGAGGGCACCGGTGTGCCCGTGGGCCAGCGCTGCTCTCCCCACTTCTCTCCGGCCGTCGCTCAGGCTGTGGTCCCGAGTGCCGTGGATCGGGAGGCTCGGACGGCGGATGTTTATCCCGGAGGTCTGGAGGCCAGAGGCCGAGTTCGGCGGTGCCAGGTCTGGGGGAGGCCGTCTCTCTGGTTTGCAGACACTCGTCCTCCCCTATGCCTTCACACAGCCGAGATTTTCCCTCCTCACAGGGCACTAACCCCGTGGGGGGACCCCACCCCCCCGTGGGGGGCCCACCCTCATCGCACCTGACCCAGTTACCCCACAGGCCCCTACATCCCAGTGCCATCCCCCTGGGGCTCAGGGCTTCAGCAGTTGAATGTGGGGGCCTGAGACTCTCACCGGGACCCTCTCACTCCTCTTCTCTCCACCTGGGTGAAGGCCAGTGGGTAACCCTCGTGGACTTCGGTTTCCAGCGGCCTGAGATGGTTCTTGACTGGACGTAACCGTCCGCTCCCGGAAGTAGATGGGGCTGGAGACCACGACGGTGGACATGAGCTCCGCACTGCAGGAGGGACGGGCAAAGCGGGCACAGCGGGCACAGAGCGCCCACAGAGTCGGGCTCTGGGGAAGGCGGTCGCCTCCGTGAATGGAACAGCCAAGTGAGTCCCTGTCCTCGGCTGTGGGTTCCCGAGTCTGGGATAGGACCCTGTGGTGCCTGGAGCCCGGGTTTCCACTGCAGGAGCCCTGGGAGGGAAGCTGGGCCGGGGCTGGGACAAGCGCGTCCGGGACGGGCCGAGGCTGCTGGTCTCCACTGGACACCAAGGCCAAGCCGCTGCGCAGGGGCGCCTGCACCGTCCGGGATGCTCGGGCGCCCCCGGGAAACAGGACACAGTTAGCATGAAAACGCAGGGGGCACACAGCCCCGCAGCGAGTTCACACCCGAGAAACACCGGTGACGGAGACTCTGAGGATTTAAAAATAAGCATGTTTGGGTTTTCAGCAAGCTTCGTTTTCGGGACCACGTTGGCAGAAGTAGAGCATGGCAGAGAAACGGAACAGGTAGTTTTAGAAAAAGAAGCGGAGGGAAACTCTAAAATGTAAAATGTAATCGCTGAAAGGAGGAGGAGGTTTTTATAGCCTCTGTTCCCGTTTCCCAGGCAGTCGACCCGGGCAGAGACTTGTTTCGCTGCTTCCAGACTTTGGAAACACAAGGAAGAAAAGATAGGCCAGAGCGCCCATCTGTTCCCTCCGTCGTGAAGCCGTCATCTGTCTGAGGGAGACGGTCCAGGGAATGAAAGCAACGTTTCTGGAGCGTTCCTGCTGAGCTCGGCGGAGCCAGGCGGTTCCTTCACTTCTGCCGACAGTCCTTCCGAGGGGTCAGCTCTTACCCGGGCTACGGGTGGGGAGACCGAGACTCGGGGAGGAGACCGTGCCGTTGGCACTGGCGGAGCCGGGTTGCAGCCTGGGTCCGTGGGGTGCGGGGTGGGTCATGGGACCCCTGGACTGTCAGTTCTGCCCCAGGACCCCAGGCACGGAGGCACAGAGGCACCAGCCGCACAGACAGCTCACGCTCTGACCGAGACCGCGTCCTGCGCCCCCGGCTGGGTCAGTTTGCCAATGGCAAGATGGCTTCCCCCGGGGACTGACTCGGTAACGGCCAACTGTTTTATGCAGGTTTCGTTATTTATTTATTGGCGTCCATTTCATTTTGCTGACTCTCTGGCCATGCACCTGCCTCCGCCTGTGAGCCCTCGCACTTGACAATGCCGATAATGGAATCCCAACGACCTCCACACTTCCCGTTTGGGTCCTATGACTGACTTTCAGTGGAAAGCTTGTGTCCCTAAAGGCAGATCCTGGGACACGATTCATGCCCGGCAGCAGCGGCCGGTGGCCACCTCATGTCCCAGGGACTCCTGCTTGTTTGCCGGAGGACCCGGTGAGATGCCTGCGAGGTGGCATCCATTATGCGGATTGATTATCCTTCAGGGAGCGGATCAGGGACGCAGGAGGCATAACAATTGATGGAGTTAATTGTAATTAATGGCTAAGGAGCTCTTTAAGGATTCGAGATTAATTAAAAAAGACACCTATAAGGGTACAAAACAGGTCCTACCATCTTTAAATGCTTCTCATTTAATACATATTTATCAGAAGTCGTTTTTTTCTTTTCTTCCAGATGTGCTTTTGGGAAAAATAAGTGAAAGAATGTTCCTAAAATATCTCTCAGTAGATGCCCTCCCACCAGAGGGAGGAGAAAGGGCATGACGTGTGCACACACACGAGATGTCACGAAGGATGCTGCCGCTTAAGTGAGCTGGGAATCGGGGGCTCATCCTCCCACAAGCCGCTCGGAGTCCGGTGGCTTCTCCCTGGACGCGCTGGGCACCTCATTTCAAAAAAGGAAAGAGGTTACTTAAGTCCAGAGGAAGGTGGAAGGAGTCTAGGTATTTCTAGTGAGAAGCGCGCTGAAAATCTAAGGTGCTGGAGGAAAGATGGAGGCTCTCCCCCACTGTGGCCACCATGGGGGCAGGAGGCAGCTGAGGTTCTGGGGACGCGTCCGGGCCCCGCCCTCGAGTCCGTGCAGGCTCCGTGGCACTCGCTAGGAGAATGAGGCGGTCCGTGACGCCTGTAACTTCCGTTCCTCTCTGCAAGTGCTGCCTATGACACCAGGCGCCGTGTTGTGAGGGGCCCTGGGCCCCGGCCTCTCGCTGCACAGACTCGCCAGCGGGGCCACGTCGGGAGGGTACCCTCCAGCCTTCCCCAAGCTGCCCTCCCCGAGCACGTGCAACAGAGCGAGGGGCTCTGCCCAAATCACGGGATTGGTGTTTTATTTTTCTTAACGTTATTTATTTTTGAGAGACAGAGACAGAGCACGAGCAGGGGAGGGCCAGAGAGAGGGAGACACAGAATTGGAAGCAGCTCCAGGCTCCCAGCTGTCAGCACAGAGCCCGACTCGGGGCTCGAACCCACGAACTGTGAGATCATGACCTGAGCTGAAGTTGGATGCTTAACCAACTGAGCCCCCCAGGTGCCCCCAAATTATGGATTTGTAAACAAGAAGAAAAGTGTTTTTTCAGCCACTGAGTCTCGCAGTTAAATAAACAGATAAGAGCAATAGATGGAAGTAAATCAGAAAGGCAGTGAAATGAGGCACGCAGAGAACTCTTTTCTTGTCCAAACACATACAAATGCATTACAATATAAGTAAATAGTTTCTGTTTATTTATTTAATAAATAAAACACTTATTCTTTTTAGAAAGTCTGAGGATGTAGCAGCAGCAGACGCCCGGGGCGCTGGGGTTTTCACACCTCTTTGGGGTCTGGAGCGAAGGCGTGAGGAGCTGGTTTTTAAAAGGGATCCAGTCTGGGCTCACCGCGGAGAGCAAGAGGAGACACAAGAGGCCGCAGGCGGCCCCGAGAAAGACCAGGAACCAGCTGCCTTAGGTGGAAACTCGTGTCGCAGGAGTGACGGCCCCTCACCAGGCTGTGCTGGGACCTGAATCCACACAGCACCACAGGGCAAAGCCCCAGGAGGCTGGCTGCAGGCCCAGACTGAACAGTCTGGAAGAGTGAACTCATGACGTGCTCCTAAAACGCTAGCATGTTCCAGGACCCAGCAGAACCACAGCGGTGAGAACGGATGGGGGGCAGGCTGGTTGAACCATGCACAGAGCACAGGGAAAGCCCGCCATGGCGAGGGGCAGCCAGCGAGAACGGTGGAGAATTCACCCCTGAGGAAATGGAGATCATAGGACATCCTAACGTGGCTTTCGCGTGAGCACGGTCAAAAAATGGTCAAGGAGATAGAGACGGAACTCATAAAATGACAAGATGGCATTACTCAAAATAGAAGGACATCATGAAAGATAAAAAAATGGAATTGTAACATAGGAGAATCTAGACACATAATAATCTTTACAAAATCTCTCAATAGATATTTTACATAAAAGGTATCGCACAGCTCCACAGAGAGAGCGCATGTATGCCGGAAGGTTCTCGTGAGCACAGCAGACCCGGATCGCAGCTCGGACAGGAGACGGGGACAGGAGCTCGGCCTCAGCAGCCATGCCTCACGTGTCCCTGAAACCAGGAGTCACATTTCCACACGGGCCCCTCTACCCTCGGCCACATGTGAACACTCTCGTTCTGTGTGTCTCATGCAAGGGTTTTCTGTCTTGTCTTGAGTTTGTGTTACGAAATATTGTTTCTTGTTGGGATTTTTTCTTTATTAGTTTCTGAAGTTGGGAGGGAACTTTTAGCTCAATTTATCCCTTTTTGGCCCGGGTTCCTGGCAGAAACACTCCGGGTAGCAGCTGTCCGATACGGAAGCCATGAGCCTCGTGCAGCCACGCACATTCCAGTTTAAACTCATCACAAGGAAACAAAACACAAAAACATTCTGTTTCTCAGTTGCTCCAGCCACACTGCCGGTCTGCAGTGGCCACACGTGGCATGTGTGTCTTGGACAGTGTGGGTGCAGGACAGCCCATCACCCAGAAACTCTGTGGGGCCACTGAATGTCCAGGGAAGACCCAAAAGGGAGATCACAAGTGGAATGTGGATTTCCTGTAAAGGAAGCTTCTGGAACAGGGTGGTGGACTCCCCGCCACAGTGTGGGAGGTGTGCCCTGTGGGGGGTGTGGGAGACCCTTGCTTGGGTCAGAAACACAGGACAAGGGGGTCGCATGCACTCTCGGTCTCCCCCCAAGTCCCCAGAAGTGGCAGAGGACAGAGCCCGGAGTGGGCGGGAAGCGCCTGGCCCTACTCTCCTCCTGCTGCTGGGAAATCGTGCATCTGCAGATCTGGGCACTGGGAGCTCAGGGAGCTGATTCCAGATGTTGCTAAATTACCCCCCAACCCACAGCGCCAGATTGCAACAACACGGAGTCATTTATATGCACACAGATTCTGACATGAACTGCGTTTCAAAATTAAGCAGGAACAGGGAGCTGCAGCGGCTCCTGGGGGTTGGGAGGGAGGACGGGGGCTGAGCACACGCGACAGCTGAGCGGTTTGCCAGGACACCGGGGGTCAGACGCAGTGTCTCAGGGAGGCTGTCCCCGAGACGGCCGCTCCAGGAGGCGGCTGGGGGCAGAGCAGGCGTGGGGCGCAGCGCGTCCTTTGTCAAGGAGGCTGGAGAGCGCAGGCCTCATTTTGTGGAAGAAGCAGGAGCATCCGTCAACGCGGCAAGCAGGGGAGCCCGGAGGCTTCCCTCCTCCTTGTGAATCACTCC